>OX457029.1:69308777-69371277 GCA_949752745.1 Protula sp. h YS-2021
CCTCATGGTTATTTATTCATTGATATAAAGCCAAAGACATTTACCGTTAAGCTCAAAAAGGTATAAGGAATTCAAGCATGAGCGAGCGTCCTACCTTAGCAGATCAGCAGATATCACTTCGAAGAAAAACGAAATTGGTCAATTAGAAAGGAGGATTCATTGGAGCTATTGCTAAATTTGCATTACCCTTGTTAGCTCAGTTTCTCCTAAAATGAAACATACTTTGAAAATGGTACTCATTCCTGAATATGAATATAAAAGGTTGTTGGAAAAAAAGGAAAGATGGTGGAATCATAATGAAAGTGAATAAATGAACTCGTGAAAAGGCCATAGAACTGTCTCAACTTCCCGATCGTCATTTACGAACTATTCAGTCACAACAAAAGTCTGCAACATCATCATTTCAACCTGTTTATCATGGAAAACTAACACAACTTCCGGCAGAAACATTGGCTGCTACAAGAAGAAAAGAACAACGAGAATCACCACACGGTTGGAAGCAGTTTATTGAGGAAATTGTAGACGTTAATTTTCCAAAAACTGTTTTGAGCAAAAAGACAACTCGTGAAGATATTACAAAAGATATAAAACAACGTCAACAAAGGCTGTTTCCCGAAGGATGGGATACTTTTTAACATGGTTTAAAGAGTTATGGTGTTGTTGTTGTAAAGAAAAAGAAAATAAAAATAATATTCCTGCAAAAAATCAGGTGTGTAAGTGCTAGACAGCAATGTAGATCATGTAGACAGTGTGGATCACGTGTGCCAGATATGAGCTAATGCATATACACATCCAGTCTAACCACAACACATAAACGATTTAGCCATCATGCAGTCAACGCGTTTTTATATTATTTTACCTTGCAATGCTAGCATGAACCATTATCCTACTAATAAGGCTTCTAATTATCAAATTCGTTTACGTCGTACGTTATATTTGAAAAGAAAATATGAAGTAGCCTTAGCTGAAATTCAATAGCCACACACATGGACGACAGTGAGGCCAGGAATAGACTATACTCTTGATTATCGATCATCATTAGATGCATTTTATCAAGTTAACATCCCATCTGGTTACTACAGATCCATACCTGAAATATACAATGCAAGAAATGAAGAATTACAAAAATCTATTAATGCAAAACCAATTCAGTTAAAGTATGATAAAATTAGTAGAAGAGTTTATCTTATTATGAAAGATAATTATGAAATTGTCTTTTCTACTGGATTAGCTGAGATTTTAGGAATTAAACCAGATAAATGGTATGAAGAATCCTGTCCTGCTGAACATCAAGCAGCTGTAAAACATGGATTTTATACACTTTATGTGTACTGCACTATTTGTGAACCGCAAGTAGTTGGAGATTGTTATGTTCCTTCACTACTTTCTGTTCCCATTAAAGGTGATGATGGTGATATTATTAAGAAAACTTGTGAAGACCCTCATTATCTCCCTGTAAACACATCAAAATTTGACACAATAGAAATGAATATTAAGAATGACACAGGCCATGATATCTCATTTCAAACCGGGAAAGCCATATGTAAACTTCATTTTCGAGAAAAAGCAGTATGAAAGAATACAGACATGATCCCTATTACATACCGCAAACATTTTCTTCGTTAAGTGAGCGGGGATTTGCCATTATTTAAAGGAGCGCGAATGCAATATGGTGATGGTATTGGTTCAATACTGGCGTCATTGGCTCGTGAAGCTGTGCCACTGCTTAAGGCAGGAGTTAAAATCGTTGACCACATCTTAAAAAGGCTGCAAAAGATGTCGCGAACGAGATTACGGGCCGAGTAGCACAGCATATGATTGGCGATGTGTTAGGAGGACAAAAGAAAGGGAAAACGAACAAAACGTGTCAGAACACGAAAGACAACGAGAGGGATAACATCAACAAAAAATAAGAAAGATATCTTTTGAAAATGTCTTTAATTCATGATACTTCTTGTGAATGTAGTCCTTTTCCATTGGAATGGTACCACATACCCCCAACGCAAACTGCTGTAGAAAAAAGTTATAATGTAGACTATCAACCACTCACTACCATTACAGAGGGTGCTCCAATAAAATTTTATATATTCCTGCGAGTGCAGAAGAATATTTAGATTTAAAGAACAGCAGACTTCATATTGTATGCAACATTACAAAGACTGATGGAACAGCGTGTGTTGTAGATGATTACGTATCATGTAAAATTATTTGTTTAATGGATTATGGTCTTATATTGAATTATTTCTGAATGATCGATTGATTTCACATAGTAACAATACTCATGGATATACCAGCATTATATCCCACCTCATTAATGAGTCAGAAGAAAGTCTCAATTCTGAGCGCTGTATGCATCTCATCTATAAAGATACTGCTGGATCAATGAATAGTCATGAGGTGAAAAAAACCGATCATGAAAAGTATATAACAGGTTTTCATGTAAATCGTGAGGGTGGTGATATAGGTGACGCAGGAAATAATAGTTTGCATCATCGTTATTTGTATACGCGTCCACGCCGTGAGTTTATGCTTACAGGTGCTTTAAGGGTAGATTTATTTGAGAAGGATCCTTATCTTCCCAATGGCATCAGTATGCAATTGCGTTTACAGAGACAAAAAGATGAATATGAATTAATGGCTGAAAAAAACCATATGCAAAGTGACGGTTAGTCCAGGTATTCAGTTAGGACATACAGATGCATTGACGAAAAGTCCTGCCTAGTTTCTTATAACCAGAAAAGAATGTAAAATTTTAGCCATTCCCGCTGGATTTCAATTGTGAAACATAACATCTTTTTAGGTCAAGTACCAAAACGTATTGTCATTGGACTGGTTCATAATGAATCCTTTGCTGGAACAGCATTAAGAAATCCACATAATTTCGAACATTTTGATCTTGACTACATGCAACTGTACACGGCTGGTGAACCAATCCTAACCAAACCTCTCAAGCTTAACATAAATCGAGGCAAATATCTTGATGCTTTTGAAACTCTTTACAAATCTTTTGATAAATTTAATGGTGAGAAAAGTTCCATTATAAAGCGGGAAGATTGGCCTAGAGGTTATGCTTTACTTTCTTTTGACTTAACACATGATTATGATGGTGATGATAATAACGCCCTTATCAAGCATGGAAACTTTCGGCTAGAGATGAATTTTGCTGGTGCCTTGCAAAGTACAGCCAATGTCATAGTCTACGCAGTAATCAAATCGACTATCAGTCATGAACACGAAGCAGATAGATGCCATATTGACCCATGGTGTCATGACAAAAGACATTCCACGGAGTATTCCTTATGGATCAACTACCAACGTTGCAGCAAGAAGCCTAGGTCATCAATACCGACGATCATGATGAACCTGGTGAACATTGGGTTGCCGTGTACTTTGACAAAGTTGTGGAATAGTGTGGCTCTTATGGACTTGTACCTATAGATAATCGTTTAGAAAAGGTTTTTAAGTAATGACATTTTTATGTTCAGTTCATATCCATATCAATAACACCCACATGGGATGGTTCAGCTCAATGGACTTTCAAGTCCTCTTTGAATTCAAGCGTCAGGTTCTTCCCAATCCAATGCTTGTAACAGAGCGTACCATTCCACTGTGTTGAAGGTGATGTTGTCATAGCGTTCTGTAAGCTCGTCATATTGGCGGAATTGTACAAGCACGTCTAGGCAGTTCTCAGTCACAGGTATTTCTAAATCGTCTGAAAGTATAAGGAGAAAACCAGGTATCCTGAGTTTCTCTAGATGGTCCTTCAACACGGATTGTTTACCAAGCGATAATATGATATACTTTCCAAAATGTCTCAGCACAATGTCATCACATAAATTTCTCATGTATGAGAAGCTTTCTGTAATGGGTTCAGCAGCCGATAAAAAGACTTCCGACTCGTTCAACAGTCGGACACATCGGCTATGAGCTGTCTTCTTGTCTTCGAAGCCTTTATTCACTTCTTTCACCTGCTTTTTCAACATTTTCCATTCAGGCACTGTCATGTTAACGTTTCAGTGTCCGCACCTCAAATTACTCTTACGTTGAAGAGTCTCCCCCTTTTATAATGTGTTCTTGTAATGTCCATGTGCTAAAAAGTGGAATAGCCATCATTCAGCACGTACCGCTTGTCGTCATATGGGCAGAGGCTACTTTCTTCAACTTTTCAGAGAAAAGCTGGTGGTCATTATTTCGAATAATGTGTCCTGTAGCTATCGTTTAAGTTTGGTTGAGCAAACTGTCTCTGTACTGCACATGTTTCATGCGTCTTTGACAAGCTCGAGTGATGCCTTTGGCTGTATGTTTCTCTTTCCCAGCATACATTAAAACTCTTCAATGGGGCATCCTTTATTTTCGCAAGCACTTTTTTGTGTACGTTAGAATGCAGGGAATGATCTGACGCATATTCTTGTAGATATCTTCCTTTTCTATACCATAACATAGACTGTCGGTGTCACTGAACAACAGCTTGGAATTGGGATACTTGACCATGATATAATTATATTGAAAATCAAACATAAGCACTTTGCTGAAGTCAAAAATGGTGCAACCAACTTGAATGGGTTTTTTCAGAAGAAAATCCGTTTTGCGTAAATATACGGCGGTCAAATCTTGGTTGAATATTCTGAATTTCTGGGAAGAAGGTTTGGCCACGAGTTTCTTGAACCGCTTTTCTCTGTGGACAAGTTCAACATTCATTCGCTTTCTCACATTTTCTATGATTTTCCCAAACACAGAATTATTCATCAGTTTAAAGAAGTCTTTCTCAATCGGGTTCTTGACCAATTTTCTCTTTTCCGTGTTCAAGGTAATGTATTTCGCTAACCATTTGCTCTGTTCAAATATGATGACACGGTGCACTTCGGTGACTTTCAACCCCAGTGAGACGTACTGCTGCAAATTCCTATAATGAAGCACATATTTCTTCTTGTTGCCTAGGTTAGGAATCAGGTTTTCACTAGGTTTACATTTCATGTTCAGATATTTCCGTAACTTCTGACTGTACTCTTACGATTCTGGTATTTGACGCATTTCCATTCTGAAGCCACTGGGAAGTGATTATGACGATCATGGATTGCATGTGGGTATTCTAAATCCACTTCTAAAATGAATCCCTTTTCGTCATCTTCAGCCACATACATGAATCGAGGGATTCTGGCTCGCTCACCCACATAAACCCTCTTCGTGGCATGCTTTGCGATATGGCCCAGCCATACTGGTTGTTTGCGTCCAGGTACATCAAGTAGTTGTTTGGTATCTCAAAATTGTAATCTGACAGGTAGGGGTTATTTGCTTTCGTGTACTTGTGCGTAACCACAGATATTCCTCCACGTAGACCTTTTTCAACCATTTGGTACATATAAGTGTCAGTGATTAATTCCAACTTCACCTTTGCCGTTTTTAACATAGCATCTCACGACAGTCCTGGCGCTGTATAATAATGGGCTGTATAATTATGGGCACGATCCAATTCATACGTGTTGAGTTTCAGGTACAGGTCATGGTATTCACCGAATGTGGTACAGTGGAATGCATCCTCGTCGGTAAGCTGACTGCAAAAGTTGCCCTTTGACGGTAGCTCGCAAATTGTGGAAAAAAACACAGGAATGATATAAGAATCTTTATCCCCCTGCTTATCCTTTCTAAGTCGCGATCTCTCACACGATCCGCTCCCAGAGGCTCGTGGCAAATGTAGCAATCAACGGCGTTCTTGAAATTCTCTTGGTCCTGACGGATCATCACATGTCCTTTGGCTACTCTGAACCACACTAAATATGATCATGCTCGTTGACCATATAGTCTAAAAAATTTCACAGTATTTTCTCCTAGATACACGACTGGTGCACGCGTTTCGCACTGACTGACAACCACATAGGCAAAGCTGTTTGGACGATGGTGTTGATACCTGTAGCCTCCAGCTTTTGCGTGAAACATTCAAAGTCAGCATAAATGACAAAAGGTTCTCGCTGTTGTTTGGCTATATTCTTAAACTTGAAGATAGGTTCCTTGGGAAATGATAAACGTTGCGCTCGATGCTTGCCACACATTTCGCGATGCTCATCTAAAAGATCTTGTTACATAAACTGTGAAAACAGTTGAAATAATGAAAAGCTGCACCATCATGCTTTGATCGATAAGCCATAAGTCTGCTTAAATTCTGAATCAAGCAGTAATGCCTTTTGTTACCACTGCTAATCAGAAGTAAGTTGATTTCGGCAAAGTTGTATCGGAACAACTACATCTTGCTCACATCCAAGCACGTTGTTGGACACGTCGTTCTCCTTTTCAAACTTTTGAATGTCGGTAATCGGCGCCGGATATGTCATGCCATCCACCGTTAATTCCTTCTTAAATGGTTCGTATTGCCTCACGCGACATGGGTGTTCAAGATAATTGCGAGGGTGATGGTGTGCCAAAACGGACCAAATAAAACATTTATTGTCTTTAGTCTTAATGTTTAACACACTCTTCGTATTCTTCACTTTCTTAAGGAACGGTACATAGCTGTTCGCTTCCAGAGGCGCCAGCCTATCTGTATGTACTTCAATGTACAGTATATTATCCAGCACCCCGCCAGAGCCTTGTCGCTGATGTTTGTCAAATTTGGTAAACAATTCTTTATAAGCTGTTGGCAAGTCCTTTTCAATATCTGCTGGATTGTACGCTACATACGTTGTACTGCTTTATCATCTTGTTTTGTAATAATACCTTCTGCATTCGGCGTCATTTTCTTGAAGCAGGCATGCACTACAATGTAACATTTCATTGCATGATCTAAGGTTTCTAGCAAATGTGTCTTGATACGGTTCTCTTGCTGTCGCATTTCCAGAAGTAAATCAGTTCCATAGTCGGGCTCAAACCGGTTTTCCTGCGCGTTTTTACCACGACTAACCCTTCTGCCTCTCCCCACTTGTTCCGTCTTTTGTCTCTTTGCTTCTTAATCCTCAACAAGCTCTTCATGAGCACGTTTCACTGCAGTTTTCATCTCAGCTTGAGTGCATGCATGTGTCTCAAACAATTCCATAGATTGAAATTCTACATTGCATTCAAGGTAGATGACTGGTGTATCCCATAACTGAACTGACAGCCATTGTTGTTATCGGATCAATTGCTAGAACTGATATGGATGAAATGTGTTCTCAGACGTCCCTTTTATATAACTCAGTTGTAATATGTCTAAAAATAGATGTTGTAAATTTCCCAGGGGGGGGGGGTCCAAAAACCAAAAATCTTCAGAATTGTCTGGAATGCAAAAATCACAAATTTTGCTAGTGAGGGGGGCTTAAAACCAAGTTGTTCAGAATTGTCTGAAACGGATAAATATGCCGAAATCGCAAAATTTTCCACCGGTGGCCGGGGGGGGGGGGGTCCGACATACTATATCCTGGGAGGAGGGGTTGGCATAGAACTGTTGTTTTCCAGCTACGGATAAGCACATTGAGATATAGTTACCAGATTGCTAAACATATTTAACAATTAACAGATATTCACTTCTTTTGAGTAAACATTAGGTATTCCTGACTAGGAAAATATTTATGATTTTTTGGTCAACAAGTTTGTAAATGGCCAATACCTTGTTCAGGTTGACTGGAAATGAGTCAACATATGTTTTGTTACATGATTTAACTGTCGGTTCGAAAATAAATAACTGAAAAAATAACTTTTGTGTTTCGAACAACATTGAAAATTGATTGATTTGGAAATCAATCAATCAAATTACAACACTGAAGCAAATCATTGAATAATATTTGATTAAGTTGTTTGTCATCATGAAATGAAACCAAGTCGCAATAAATATCAAACTTTTGCCTGAATAAAAAAATATTCAAATGACAAGTGAACAAAGACACTGAGTCTAATAAATATCTAATTAATATGTAAATGAGCTTGATGACGCACGGGCTGTTAGCATGGCAACATATGTGCTATTGTTTACTATTCTGAAAAAATTGTCTACTGTCAGTAGACCTTTAGACTGTTAATGTTTATCTTATTTTGAATTAATCTTATTGAAAACATATTTGCGTTACCCCAAGCAAAATAGTTACAAGGAAGTTGAACGTCAGCAGTTTGCAAGGGTGAGGGGGGAGCTGGAAAGTCTGTCTTTTAACACAATGGACTTCAGCACTATCCACACTGTTCTGTGGATCCTCCAAATTTAAGAAAAAACAATCTTTGCAAATGCTTTTAAAAGTTTCAGTAATCTTAAAATATTTATTTATTTACTTTGCATATAACAGAAATGTCATGTTTCGATATTTACGACTTGGGCAAATATTTATAAAACGGACACCAAGATAGCATTTAAAAAATTTTAATGTTTCAAACGTATTTCGGTAATCTTTTGTAAGTGCGTGTTTTCACGGAGAGGCATTTTAGCTTCTAGCAGATCCTATTAGCCTATCAAACTTAGTCTTTTGCTCTATCTGTCTCACTCTCTCTCTCTCTCTCTCTCTCTCTCTCTCTCTCTCTCTCTCTCTCTCTCTCTCTCTCTCTCTCTCTCTCTCCTCTCTCCCTCTTTACCAAACTCTATCTCATTCTATCTTGCTCTCTCCCACTCTCTCTCTCAACTCTCACTCTCTCCCACCTCCTCCCCTCTCTCTCTCTCTCTCTCTCTCTCTCTCTCTCTCTCTCTCTCTCTCTCTCTCTCTCTCTCACTCTCTCTCTCTCTCTCTCTCTCTTTCTCTCTGTTTCTCTCGGAAGGTTCATGTCCATCCAACATAAACATTGTTTCGAGTTCCATAATCAAGAAAAATCCAACGTTGATCCGACGTTGATACGATGCCTGCCCAACGTTATTGCAATATCGCAATGTTTATCACAACGTCTAAGCAGCGTGTCTCTCGCACCTAGTTGACATATCTAACGTCGCTGCAACGTCTATTCTAAAAATATAGTCTATGTTCGATTGTTTCGACACTGTAAACAGAATTTTTCTAAACTCATAGAAACCAAGTGAACCCAACATTACAACAACGTCGATAAGATATCGATATCAGACGTCGCTAAAACGTTGGGCACAGATCATAAGAGGGACCAGTCATCATTACCCTCAGAGAAAGTGTAAGCCGTATGGGTAAGCTAAACTGTAGAACAAACGTAAATTTCTCCACACCGGGCCGGTTTCTTTCCGTCCTCCACACCGGACCGGTTTCTTTCCTTTCTCCACACCGGGCCGGTTTATTTGAGATCTCCAAATCAGGCCGGTTTCTTTAGGTTCTCCACACAAGGCCGGTTTCCTGAGGTTTTTCACACCGGGCCGGTTTCTTTCGCTTAACACCAATTTAACACGAAGACCCTTTGGGGATTCTGCGAAAATACTACTCATTGAAAAGTTGAGCTACTTTTTTTAATCTTCATGCCTTCTTGTGTTTAAACATAACAGATAGATGTCTCCAGAGGTCAGCTCTTTTATAACAACGCTCACACGTTTTCTATCACGATTTAACAGAGCGATTTTACAGCATTACTCCAATAAAAATTACACTCAAATGACAAGTGAACTAAAATGTTGAACTGAAGTAATTAATACTCGAATGCATTGATGACGCACATGTTTGTTGTCATGACAACTGGTGGGTCATTATTTATTCTATATTATTCATTCTCCAGCGTGAGTAATGAATTATTAGAATCACTGACGCACATTGCTCAATACTCTACTTTCAATGATTATATCTCAAAAACCATAATTTGCGTAATGTAGAAAAAAAATAACCTGGGAGCGACAGGGGGCGGGGACGGCAGTGGTTATCGGAGGGCGAGGGGCCGGGGGAGGGGGAGGGGGGAGGGTTCCTTGATAGTTTTATTACTTTAGTATGCACCACTGAAAACAAATTCCCAATTGCCACTCAAATTAGTAAATTATCAACAATTTATTTCTTTAACTTTTTCAAGCTTTTATTGCTCATTTTAAACCGCATTTTGCAAAAGAAAAATGAATAAGAGTAAGATTTTCGAATTTAGCATTTTTTTCAGCAAAAATTTTTTAATTCGAATGCCCTTCTATTGCACAACTTCAACATTTTTGCCAACAAAAACACCCTCTCGCTCCCACCCATCCACCCCCTCCCCACCCACCAGCTCTCCTTCCACAAAGTATAGGCAGACAATGTTAGAAATTCATGACTGCATACAGCAACGTGAAGGGCGGGGGGCTGTTATAATGAGTCTGTGATAAGCTGAATCGTGGAGCAACACGCCGTTAGTAAGCTCCTTAATGCACTTGCGAAAGGATTAAAGCACGTTCTACAACTGACCTTACGCATTGTGGATTTATGTTTTTATGGATTA
The DNA here is from genome assembly GCA_949752745.1 of Protula sp. h YS-2021. Lineage (NCBI taxonomy): Eukaryota > Metazoa > Annelida > Polychaeta > Sabellida > Serpulidae > Protula > Protula sp. h YS-2021. The sequence goes on from OX457029.1 coordinate 69,319,071, forward strand.
AACTTTTAAGTTTATGAAGAATAATATTGGCAACATTATTTATTGTCTCAATCTGTAGCTAAAAACGAAATTTTGACCCATGTAATGGAAAACTTTATCGATTTTTTCCTTCCTAAATCCCCCTCCCTCCCCCGTAATATTCCATACTGATGAAAAGCACTCTAGAATCCCCGCAAACATTCAAAGGTTGATCAACGTCGACTTGAAGTTGCAACGTCGATACGACCAAATCACAACATTAACTCTGGTATACAATTTTCGCACACAGGTATCACAATCAAACAAACCTCATATACCAGATTGTGATATTTGTGTGAAATAATTGTGATAATTGTGTCAGATACTTGAGTGAGATACTTGCGATACTCATGTGAAATACTAGTGATACTTGTCTGAGATAATTGCGTCAGATTTTTGTGATACTTGATTCAGATAATGGTTGTACTTGAGTGAGATACTTTTTATACTTACATGAGATAATTGTAATACATGATTGAGATAACTGTTATAAGTGAGCGAAATACCTCATCATCATCATCATCATATACAGTTCTTATATAGCGCGTGGTCACACTGAAGTATCCCAGCACTGTACATCGAAATGTTCGCCATGCGATTTCTTGAAAAGGTGTGTCTTTAGAGATTTCTTGAATCTTTGAAAGTTTTCTGTACATCTTATTTCTAATGGCTGAGGGTTCCATACTGTTGGAGCAGAAACTGTAAAAGCACGGTATCCACATCTTTTTAAATTATACTTAGTTTGTCTCAATAGGAAAAGGTTCTCAGAGCGGAGTGTGCGGGAAGGTGTTTACGGTGTTATAAGGTTACACAGGTATGACGGTGCCATTCCATGCAGAGCTTTGAAAGTTAGAGTTGCAATCTTGAATTCACAGCGTTCTTTTATTCGAAGCCAATGTAGGGAGACTAGGGCCGGGGTAATATGTTTATGAGGATGGGTATAGGTAATAATCCTAGCGGCTGAGTTCATAACCCTTTGAAGTTTGTTCAGTTCTTTTGTATTTATACCAAAAAATAACGCATTGCAATAGTCCAGTTTTGATATAACCAATGAGTGCACCAAAGACTTTGTCGCTTCCTCAGTTAAATACTTTCTTACACGGAAAATGATGCGTAGGCTGTTGTAGCATGATCGACAGATATTGTCGATGTGTTCTGAAAGGCTCAGGGTTTGGTCCATGATAACTCCTAAGTTTTTTGCCGATGATGACTGAGGCATAATCTCATTGCCCAATACCAAATTGTCGATTTGACAGCGGTCTACGTATTTCTGTGCACCGAGAACCATAAATTCTGTTTTCGTTTCATTCAGTTTCAGTTTGTTTTGGAACATCCACGAGCTGACTGATGATATTGCGTTCGAAATATTTTCTAGTTTGGCTTTTTGGTCGTTTATTGATTTTGGATCAGCAGAGTCTAGTAGCTGACTATCATCTGCGTAAAAAATGTAGAAGATATCAAAAGGACTAATTGCTGGTCCAACCGGTCGCGTGTATTGTTCGTATGCTTCTGGACCGTAGATAGATCCTTGGGGGGCACCACATGTTAATTCAATGATATCCGACAGTACATCGTCTATTTTCACTCTCTGCTGCCGATTTTGAAAGTAGGATTCGAGCCAGTGTAGAGCCTGTTCATCGATACCAAAAGTTAGCTTTAATCTTTTTATAAGTATGGAATAGTCAACAGTATCAAATGCGGCTGATAGGTCTAGAAGGCACAGAAACACAACACGTCGCTTATCCATAGCCATCAAAATTTCATCAAAATACGTACGAGAGCGGTTTCCGTGCTGTGGCCTTTCTTATACGCAGATTGCATGGGCTCGCTCAGTGCATGGGCTGTAATGTGATCTCAAATCTGAAGTGAAGCTGCTTTTTTCTATCAATTTTGACACATACGACAAGTTTGAGACAGGGCGATAGTTGTTAGGAATTTTTTCCAAAGTAGGTTTTTTTATTATTGGTGCCACTATTGCTTGTTTTAGGTTGTTCGGGAACGTGCTACGGAGCGATGTATTAATGATTTTCGTGATAACTGGTGCCAATTCTAACGAACTCTTTCACTAGCCATGTCGGTATGGGATCTAACCCGCACGATTTTGGGCGCGAAGCTGAGATGATAGAGTGTACTTTATCCGACGATAGTTCAGCAAAGCTAGATAAAGTCTGTGGGGGTTCTACATTATCAAGTTCAAAACACTGGCTACTATCCGTAAAGTATTCTCTTATTTTTTCAATTTTGGATTTGAAAAAAAATTCCAAATGTATTGGCAAGATCTAATTTGGACGTGTGGTCCTGTAGACAACACGAGTTATTGCGACAGAGAAGCTTGTTAAGGATTCTGTAGAGTTTACCCTGGTCATGTTGATTTTGTGACACTAAGTTGTGATAGTAATTCTTCTTTGCGTCCTTGATTAATCCAAAGTAGCGCTTTTGGGTATTGCTTAATTCCACATAGTCTATATGAAGTCTGCTCTTACGTCATTTTAGCGATCTCAGCTCGTTTCTATACCAAGGATGGCGTGGTCGTACTGTGATCTTGCGCTCAAGTAATGGGGCATGCTTATCTATCAGATTTGTGAGTGTAGCGTTGTACGTGTCTACTAAAGATTCAGTCGACATATCCTCAGAATCGCATAAAACTGATTCAAGTATATCCTTTTTTAAATTGCTCAATATCGATGTCTTTGAATTTGCGATATTTGATACATGTTGACTTGTCATACTTATATTACTTGTATCGATATATGTGAGTACAGTTCTTCTCGTCACACATATTAACTCTCATGTGAAACTATACCTGACCTCCAGGAGTGCCATTCAGATGCCAATTGATTACCATGAGTGTCAATGACTTATTTAAAAAAAAAACGACCCCTGAACTGACGCGTTTCCAGTACACTGGTTGTTTATTTGCCAGCGTTGGACTGTACACCTCACGTACATCTGAAATGTGCTTGAAGCAAGGGCCGAGATACACAGCGGGCGTTAATTGCGAATTCTTCTATAGATTATCTAATCCACTGCATTCGCCTGAGTAAGGCAATTGCAACGAACGTCAGTCCTCCGCTTACCACCACGAGCTGGTTTCGAACCCTGGGCTATGGGGCTACCAGACGAACGTTCCAACCAACTTCTACTTCAGCCTTCTACTTACATTCAGTCATTTACAAGAGGCTGGAGTTGTTAAGAAAAAATAAGATAAAACAGAATGTTTTAGAAGCTTTCTGTATCAATGGACCAATCGTGTCAATGACGTACTGAATGTCTGATTACAACACCACTGATCCCTTCAGACAATAACACGCACAGCACCGGCAATAGATCTGCATTTTTTATTTGTTTAGTTCCACATTGAGATATAAATAAACCGTGAGGTCAACGTTAGATATTTTCTCTAGTGCGGCATGTAGATATTTATTCAATTTGCCTTATCTGTCGATTTCATAAAAAAGTTCTATTCAGTTATTTCTCATTAACACTTGACAAGCCTTTGGCTTGCAATGGATTTTTGAATTTGTGCGAGCAGCCGCTGGTATCTTTTTTTTATTGACAGTGATCGGATTTCTTGTGTCATTTCCTCCACTGGCACTACGGGCCCTAGGGCCATGAAACTTGGGGCTTAGGTAGAACTTGATATAAACGTTTGCATGACTCTTTTTATTTTTACCTTTGATTTCGTTTTCTTGTTAAAATTCCATGTGAAAACATTGATTTTTTTGCAAGTAAATGCGGAGCATTTCACGCCCAGCACAGAACACACAGTTGCTCAGCTTTGTGCGAGCTCTCACTGCGTAAATAGATAACACGGCGTGTGGCTGATCAGTCAATAAAAACCAAACACTACTTGGCTTATAAGACGTATTCAAGCTGTGTTGCTAGCAATATATTATTCAAGAAATAACCCATTGAGGCAAGTATTTTTGTGTTTTAATTTTTGTCAAGTGTTTAACATTCGCTAGCGAAATCAAATTCTAATTTTAAAGTCTTACTTATTTCGTTTACGATGGACATCAAAGACGGGTGTTACAATGGAAGCAGACATTTGAACGTGACAATGACGTCGGGTCGACGTGCTGACCCGTTTTTATGACGCCGCACTGACGAGCCGGTTTTGGTTGTATATCGGTTTGTCATAGCAGAGTGACGTCGGAGTTCCGGGCATAACGGGCATCTTCTTTCGTAGTCTCTTAGCTAATAAACAAATCTGACTGTGAGGAGAGAGTTTACGAAACTGTTACATAATCCAGCGTCCAACATTGTTTATTGCAAATGGAGTCAAAAGTTGCGTGTTAGGTCAATAATAAATTTTGGAAAATGTAAGAAATTGCTAAATATACCCATAAACATTTCTTGCATTAGAAATGCGTGTTTTCGTTCAATATCCGACATCTTTAGAATGTCCACGAATCGATGAGAATTCCATATCTAGTTTCAAACTTTGCTTTGAGTTTTCCTATAAAATGATCAATTAAAGTATAAAGGCAACCGGTCTTCAAGCACGAAGCATTGTTTACAACGCATCAACAGCACAGAGAGTACCGGCAGGCAAAAGACGTAAAATATGATCCGACAAAAATACATATTTAAGCAGTTTTGAAGGGGAAACGTCAATGTACAAAACTATATAAGTAAGCCATGTGTTGTGAATGAGTGCTCCACATATTCCAGAGCGCATTATGAAAAGAAAAACCGTTTTCAACTGTTTATGGTATAGTCTATGTCGTGAATTTCTATGACATCAGTTTTTAAAGACTTGCTATCTACTCCCACTTCCAGTATTCACACTTTCTCATCTAAAGTTGCTCAGCCAGAATAGTTTCCACAAAGATTTTTGTTCATTTAATGTCAATGTAAAAGGTAAGATTTATTACTGTCTTCAATATAAATTAAAGACAGTAATACAAATTTGACATGTTTGCTCATTACGTCGTGTAAAATGTGTGTTGAAACGAGCGCTCTAAATGTACGATAATATGTGATTCTAGTGAAATGACAAAATATTTCGCTGACAGTTTATTTTACCTGACAGATTTATCTGACAGTTTTGTTGAGGAGAAGTCAAAGGCAATACAAATTACAATACATTTGAACGGCAGTGATACGCTTCGTTACCGATATTAAGTACATTTCAGGGTTTTACCACGACTCTCCTCTGCGTGTACGTACGCGATATATTCGGCCTGTCAAGTGCGAGGAAGCGTTAACATTGGTAAATAAAATATTTTTCGTCATTTTGGTATTGATTTGTAGCAATAAACAAATGGTTTGTGTGAGGGTATTAACTCTGATTGCCTTATAAGCTTATTCTGCGTTTCGAATATAAACCAACCAGGTAAAAAGTGAAAGAAAGGATACAGAGATTTCGTTTAAATGTCAAATTTCTCTTGCACAAAAGGCAATCTCGTTTTTAACAACACGCATGCTATTTTAAAAACTTAAAAGTTTTATCAAATAGTTTTCAGTTTCGATTTCTTTTATGTTCCGAGTATGAACTGGTTTTGCTATATTTCTTTTATATTTCGTCTATCATTTCTTTCATACTTTACGCAATTCCATTTGCATTCACAATTCAAAATTTTTGCGATTTTCATTCGAAACACTCAAAGTGTGATTAACTTATTTGTTTAATGGGATTTAAGAGAAATTATTCAGTAATAAATTAGTGTTATTGGTGTGAAAGTATTCACTGATTCTGTCCCATTATTTACTGGATTGACAGCAATGGATTATATAAACTGAATGTTTTTGCTGTATATTTAAAGTGCATGTCAAGCGAATTAAATTGAATACATTTATTAACGAATCTCTATTTTTTTTATAAAATTATACTGTTCATTTCGGAGAAATAAACGAGTACAACATTAAAGATCCCTTCCTTTCTGACTGATTCGCGTGTACGCCCGTCCTTCAGTCTGTTTGGTGTACGCACCGTCCCAGTGAAATGATGAACTATTCTTCATGCGAAGGATAGTCTGAACCACCAAGATGAGCCTGTATTGTGGATGAACATGTTGTCAAACTTTTGCACCCTCTCAGCGCGCTTTGTTGCTCCGCGCGCTTTACTCAGAGCGCCTTGTGATTCAGCGCGCTTTACCCAGCGCCTTGTGATTCGGCGCGCTTTACTCAGAGCACCTTGTGATTCAGCGCACTGTTCTGCAGCGCACCTTGTGATTCAGTGCGCATTTAGTAAGACAATTTTAAGTTTTACGCGTAATCTTTTAATAACTAAAGCGCTGTAGTGATTATGTATTCAATGCGTTTTTAACAATGAAGTAATACTGTTAATTAGAGCAACATTATTGTATTTTCTTGTATTTTATCTAGCCGTATTCCCCAAAAAGACGTCCACAAAATTGGCATTAGACACAGAAAAACCAGACACCGTAAACCTTTCAAGCCCCCTAAAAGACTCCCTTATTGTTACCAATCTACTTTTATAGACGTCATTAAGACGTCCAACCTGTTTTCCAAAGAGGACGTTCTTTGTCTTGAGACGACGTGGTTTACGTTTCCAAAAGGTCGTCCGTTTTTTTTTTTGTTTTGTTTTTTTTTTTTTTGCAAAATCGACCTTTTCAGACGTCATAAAGACGTCACATTGGTCCAAATATCACGTCTTAAAGACATCATAAAGACGGCGTTTTGCATGCTGCGTATTTTTCAGCGGCGTTCCTAAGTATTCAAGGCTATGACGAAAGCCAATGCCATAGTGCGCATCAGTAAAGTACTGGATGATTGACAACATGGCACAAATCCGTTCATTTAAACTCTTGTGGTTATAACAAACAAAACATGAAGGGGTCCGTGCATAAACTTGATAACTCCACTTATCAGGAAAATGCACTATTACCACCACGGTATTTCTTGGCCTCTGTTCTATCACATATGTAAGTCTTACACCTCAAAACCGATTATAAGTGGGCACTTTTTAAGAAAATGCTGTCGGAAAAACCTATGTTTGTTACTAAAATTTCAGCCTTTAAAAGCGTTTTTCTCCACTGCTGATAACTGCAGTTATCAGGTTTATGCATGGACCCCTTCAATTGTGATATAGTTAGGAAGATGACATGCATTTTTGTATCTTGATAAGCTCTGTAAACTCTATACCGAAACTTTTGGTTTTTACATTGGTCACCGTACCACGTCGCTCCAATCGAAACTTAACTACACTTAACAAGCGCACTGTTCTCCCCTTCAATCGTCATCAAAGCTCCAAAGCTAGAGAATTAAGTAACAAACAACGGTATTACTTGCCCCTCCCACCTCACATGCCCTTTGTAATATAACCTTTGCAGTAGAAACAGTATTGTGGCAAATGTCGGAAAAGGACAGCGGAATGACATCGGTTTTCGATCATATACATATCGACCAAACCCGACGATTGCACGACGTTTCAACATTTTAAACTGTGTTGTACTGACGTAGTGACCAAATAACAATCAATTTACAACTCCCCAAAAAGACCCCAAAAGATATTTTGCTGGGAAATGTTTCGTTGTGGAATTAAAAGTGGGCATTTCGAGATAAAAGGATACCTACTTGTAACCGACTGTTGGAGATATAAGGCTTGTTTGACAACTATTTATGATTCTTGAAATTATAGGAACAGTGTTAATATTATTTCCTTTGTACTGAAAATGGCTCAATGGGGGCGAGGGAGGGGGGAGGAGGGTGCACTTACACTCGCTAAGGTAACGGGTTCGATGTTATAATGTAGCAGTAATAACAGTTATAATTATTTTGTTCGGTTGATGATTTTAATTTGATTTTTACACTTTACCACATGACTTTAGTTTGTTTATGTCAGTTTGTAACTTAACTGCATTGATAAAATGGCAATTTAAGGTCGTTAAGATTAACAAGAGCGAAGTATTTAATACTGTATTTGAGGCTTGACAAAAGAGAAACGTTGCCCAGCGTCCTATCGACACATGTGTGCTGATATTGGATATACGTGGAATGAACGATGTTAATTAGTCGTGTTTTAGGTGACCACACCCACGTTTCTTCGACGTCTGTTCGTCGTCTTCAGTGCAGTTTTAAATCTGCGAAAGAACGCTGTTTCGGCCTCTGTTTGGAATCTGCAAGCGATGTTGAATAATACACGGATATCAAATTTCAGAAGATAGACTTCCATAAACAACCAAAAACTCGACATCGATCCGATGTTACACCAGACCTAGGATAACACAATATTTGTGTTACCTGTAAGTTTCAGAAAAAAAATTTATCACTTTTTTGTAAATTATGTCGCACTACACTACGTTTATTCATCTTGCACTCATTAAATCTACACCTAACCGCATTTATTGAAGGACATGCAATGACGCCATTTGTTTAAGAAATTGCTTCAGAAATATTTTTACAAAACATAATTTTATCTACTGTGCTGTACAATCCGAATAGGCACATTTAGACACAATCGTCAGATTATTGAGCATATTTAATAAAAAGTGGATTTTGACTTCTATTGAGAGAACATTTAACATTATTAGTCCATAAGAACATATTCCTGTTGACATGAAACAAGTCAACTTAGACTAACTTTCGATTAAATCAAAATTAACTCACTGTCAATCAAATGTTGTATAAATGTTAATTGGAAAGTTGTAGACTTTGGAAATCTATCAGTCAGATTACAGCATTTACCCAAATCATGTTACACTATAAAATAAGGTTGTTTCTGATCTTAAAACCAATCCGTAAAAAACCACATTGTTTCCGTAATAAAATATTATAATCAAATGACCGGTGAACAAAGCTTTTGAGTGTAATAAATATCTAATTACTGAAATGCGGAAATGTAATTAATATGTATACGAGATAAATGACGTACGGGCTTTTAATATGGCAGCATATGCGCCGATGCTTCTTCTTCCATATTAATTCTTTTCTGTCAGGGAAAATGCTAACTTTGAATGTTAATCCTATTTAATTGATAATATTTCAAGCCTTTTTACAGCACACAGTGCAAAGTAGTTCATTCTCTCTCTCTCTCTCTTTCTTTCTTTCTTTCTTCCTCTCTTTATTTCTTTCTTTATCTCTTTCTTCCTCTCTTCCTTTCTCTCTATCTCTTTGTCTCTCTTTATTTTTTCTTTTTCTCTTTTCTCTCTATGTCTCTCTCTCTAGACTTCTTTCTCTCTTTCTCTTTCTTTCTTTCTTTCTTTCTTTCTTTCTTTCTTTCTTTCTATGTCTCTCTCTCTTCCACTCTTTCTATTTTTCTGCTTCACTCTTTGTCTTTCCTTCCCTCTTTCCCCATCTGTTTTTTTTTCTTCGATGGTATTTATAGTATCGTCGTCCCAGCATTCCGCTAAACACCGAGGATTTAGTACAGTTTTGTGAGCAAAAATTTTTTATAAGAAAATATATCATTGATTTAAAAAGAAATTAGTGATCATCATTTCGAATTTGCTTAAACGCATACAAACAGAGCGAGGACTGAAATCTCAACGTACAAAGTAAAATGTAACCAACGGTAGAGCAAAGTCTTTACTTTGTCGTGGATAATAGAGGCCTTGGTCGAAAGGAATAAACTTCAGTTATATAGAACAGACTTTACAAAACAGAATAACACTAATACATCGAGAAGCACTTCCTGACTTAGCAGGTTATAAAGGAGTATAACTCTTCACTGATATCAAAACAAAAAAACGCGATAAAGAGCGAGATAAAAATCAAGGTACATTATGCTGTAGGATATTGCAAGAAAAGGGGACAAATAAAAGGGAGACCCTTTACTACACTAAGTGGAAAACATAGCTCCATAACGCTAATCTCATTCCTGGGGAAAAACAAATCGATGCATAACAAAAGAACAAGATATATAATCACTTCAAACTGTACGAACAAGTCAAAACAACGAAACAAATATAAAAAAAAACATTATCAGGTCCAGAATACGTTTTTCCTTATCTCAAATCATGTTTACGCCCAAACAAAACAATCCTGTTTTATTCATCTAAAAATATACACGTTTTTCTGAGATTCGTTTTGTCACAGTTCATTTCTTTATATTTTCACCAATCATTTAAATGCATTCATTAACATATATGTTAATGTTATGTTATGTTGTTGTTGCTGCTGCTGCTGTTGTTGCTGTTTTTTCGGCTAAATAATGAACAATAATCTATCATTCGAGATTTTTAATGCTATTTTAAATAAAAATCTGTCTCCTTTACGTTACAGTCAATATGTATATTTATATATTTCAGAGAAATTTTGCCTAAATATTAAAGGAAACTACAGTATACTATTGAAACACTAAAATAATCCTATCTCACAATTTTTTTTATAGAAAAATAAGATTATCACGTTAATGCAAAGGTCTGGTCAGTTAGATGGGGGTGGAAAAAAGGGTCTTGGAGAAGGTTGATTTGGGATAAAGGGAGGGACTGGGGGATCGGGGAGAGGGGTAAACTTAAAAAACCCGCGTAGCGCGCTTACCAGTCTTTGTGAAAATACGAAGATTAACAGTCTATTTTTTCGCTGAAGGGAAGACGCGGGTTGCAGCTGTGAAGTTTAACGCATGGACCCGATACTGATATATTTGAACAATCGATCGCTTTATGTTGTATGTGTTTACTTACTAAATCAAAGCTTTGGAGGTTAACGGGTTTGATACTGGACGTGCAACCAGATCTTTCTTTCATACATTTTATGTCCGGTGCCTTCGAACCACCAAGTTTATTAGGATCTATTAAGGTATTGCCTTTTATTTTGGGGAGTTTAGAGACCAAATAAAGAGTTTTTGTGCCTTACTTATTGACTTTTGACCGCTTACCAAATTACTGACAGAATATATGAAGTTGGCTGGCTTTTTGCCATAAGAATCTTCCCAATCAGAGACACTTGCCTAGATTTCCATATTTGAAGTTGAGTATCGATTTTAATTATCTTATCATAAAAATTTCTTTTCCAACAAAGATCTCTTTCATATCCAAGTCCAACACCCAGCATATTAAAGCTAGCCTAACTATGTTCGAGACTCAAAACATAATTTTTCATTCTTCCAAGGATCGACCAGATTACAGGCGTTTTGTCCTTGCTCAGTCTTAATCCAGAGAACAACTCAAAATGCTCCACAGCTCTAAAGATTTCACTTACTGAGTTTATGCCCGTTACAATACAAAATGTATCGTCTGCAAATTGAGACAATTTTTGTTCAACCTTATTTATAACTATTCGTTTGATGCGCCTATTTCTTCTAATTAATTCTGCCGTAATTTCAGCACAGAGTATAAAAAGGAAACACGAAAGTGGACACCCCTGTCTCCCTTTCCGCAGTAATTTAATCCAGACAGTACCGAAACCATTGTTATGTACAGTACTAACCACGCTGCTATAACACAATTTTATCCATGCAATTATTTTATCACAAAAATTAAATTTTTGAGTACGTTGAATAGGGGCCATTCAACACTCTCGAACTCCTTGACAAAATCCAACTAGAGAATATTCCGGTGTTATTTTTTTCAAATCAGTACATTACAGCAAATCTTGAATAAAACGGATATTAGTTCCAATGTACCCCCGTAATAAATCGTACATGATCTTTATTTATACGTTCAGGTAGTATAGGGATATCTTCACGTAATCCTTTTTTTATAGTGTGAGTTAAGTAATGCGACTGGCCTTTTTATGTGCCTGGCCTCTTTGTCCTTGTGTAAAATGGTAGTTACAGCCCTACGCTGTGCCAGAGGCAGTGCGCCTATTTTCTTAGAGTGATTCGACACCTCCAGTGGGCGAAATACAGGCCAGAACTTATTATAAAATGCAAAAGTTAGACCACCACAGCCTGGGTGCTTCCCATTACTGCAGGTAGTTCGAGATTTATGAAGTTCTTCGACACGGATACCTGCATCACATCGACTCTGTTCAATAACATATTCAATCATTTAGAAAATCCAACGTTTTAATGGTTTTTCCCTGTAGACATTGATGAAGTATTTGTTACCACTTCGCAAGGTTTTATCAAGACGTTGGTGATCCAAATCACACCAGTAATGGGTCATGGAGAAGACGAGAAAAAATGCAAATACAACTAAAAATTACTGACATTTAAGCAAATAAAAATTATGGGAATCCCCTAGAAACCAAGAAGTATTTGAAGACGCTGCGTATTAGAACATGCCAATTCAATTACACATCGTGACAGCAACGGTAATGCGGGACTGTCAACAATTCTGTACAGCGTATGATAGACAATACTGTAAAAAGTGACTTTAAACTCATTCCCGAACACCTGAAAGATGTTGAGGTGATCATCAACAACGTTTAGTTGATTTATATACTAGCAAAAGATGCTAAACCGGTCGGCAAAAATATGAGAAGAAACTTTTTAATTTTGAGACGGAAGCAGAGGAATACCTTGAAAAAATGCTTAAGGCTGAAGTTGCTTCAAATTCGAGAGTATTTTTTGTCCAAAAATAATGGACGGTTGATTGTAGATGAACTGAATAAAAGGACTCCACTCGAAAAATTAAAAATAAGCATGCAGCGCCATACTTTTTGAAAATTAATAATTTGACACTTTGGGTATAAGCAGTGGGCAGTGGCACATGTTTATAGACGATAAGAACATACACAAAACACCTTTAGCGTCGAAGATTGAACTTTTGGAATACAATAGAATGGTTAGTGCTCCATCTGATTAACAAACTATAAATTAGCGTCCAGGGGCCTTTTGTAATCAATTTCTAGTCGAGCATCCTCCACCGGCCCATGGCATCGAATTGGTGAATATTAAAAAAAAACAAGGCGCAATGGATTATTTTGTTACTCTCTTATCTGATGGACACGTGTTGAGAATTACTGTATTGGTATTGTTCAATTCCACATTGAAACCTAAAAACAACTGATAGCTATATGAACATTTTTTATGTAAAATGAAATATTTTCTACGATAAAGTGTAAGATTTTTCTGTTCTCTCATTTTTCCTTTTTTCTCATAGGATAGTGAAATGTCAAACAGTTTTTAATTAAATTAGATATTATTGTCGTGTTTTATGTGTATATTATGACTAAATTACGATAAGAGACAAAAATTCTCTTAAAAAGATACAAAAAATTTCCTCCTGAAGCAGTCAAAATAGTTTGACATATAGAAGTTAGTTACTTAATGCTAAAAAGATGTTTTGTTTGACTTAAACATCTTGCGCTTTTTATATTATCTTTTATGAAATCAATAATGTCTGCCAATCACTATTAATTGGTACTCAATTATTTATAATGTATTGTTTGTTGTCATGACAGTGCTGCTTTCAAACGTTCACTTCTCTTACGTCGCGGGACTGCTTGTATTGTTGCTAGGCGGCAATTAGGTCTCCACTTCCGTCTCCGCTGCCGTCTGTCGCTATAACAATTAAATCATAATCACAGTTATTTTTGTTAATTTAATTGTATTTTTGTTGCTTTTATGTTTTCGTACATTCATACAAGACAACACCAAGAAAAACTACACTGCTTTCGCTACCAAGTAGTAAACATTATACTTGAGGGTCATAAAAAACGATTCTCAAAATCGCATCTCCTCTTACTGTTTTTGGAACTTCCGTTTTTTGGCATGGACCATGACCGAACGGCCAAGATCAAAATCTATCTCTAACCGTTTCCGAGATAATAATCAACTTCCAGTTTTTTACTTTGGCCATGAAAGAGGACGTTCAGGTCACTGAGGCACCTATTATATGTCGTCTTTTAGGCCCAAACGGTTGAACATAAGCCCGAAATCGCTCTATCTCTATCCTGTTTCGATATAATGGTCAATCGTTTTCTAAGCACATGGTAAAAAAATGCATATTTTACGACGTCTCATCTCTCACTATCAGTGAGTCAAATTTCATTACTCCTTAACGATTGTGAAAATCCCAAACGCTACAGTCAACTTCAACTTGCACATACATGCTGTAATCGCTCTCATTGTAGAGAGTCGAGCGATCAATACGACTATGCTGATAGCATAAGAGTTCTTTTAACTGCGAAATCAAACCGTTTGCCTGCCTTTTAATGGGCGACAGTGTCAAAATTTCAATGCCCGTTTTTACATATAAACTGTTAATGAATTTATTAAATAATTGAACCGAACTACACATAGTAAATTATGTCTCTTCCAAAATTGGTTGTCCTAGCCCAAGAAGTCTTAGAAGAGTTTGCGAGACAAGGTTTTCAAAATTTAAATTTCAATGCCCATTTTTGCATATCAAATGTTAATGATTTTCTAAAAAATTCAGCTGGACCAACTAGACATGCTATACTCTTTTCTGCCAAATATGGACTTTTTCTAGTCCTCACCTTCTCAGAGGAGTGCGCGCAACAAGATTTTGGCAGAAAAATGGAAACATACGGAAACACTTTACCGAGTCGTACGAAAGCGATAAACTAGGGGATCGAAAATCACCAAGTGTAAATATAATACATAGTGCAAAAGATCTGATAGTGACAGACATATGTCACAGTTCTTTATTTTCAGCATGATTTGAAGAATATTAAGAAAATTGACATTAGTGTATTTGTTACCTATTAAAACATTTATAGTGTGTATTATAATATAATGGTTATTCAAATAGGGTTCAAATAAAATGCTTGATTAAAGACGTACCGCATCGTTGAATGGATACCCTGATAATCATGTAGTACACGTAGTATTTCGTGATTCTCCTGTTCAAAACAAATAATAGAATAAAATATTTCAGAAATGTCGTATTGATGCAATCAATTAAATAATATATGTGTGCAAGAAATCTTTTAATCATATTGTATATAATGCAGAAATGCAGGAAACGCGTGGTCGAACTTTGTGTGCTACGAACTAGATTATTATGTTCGGTGCACCGACACCAACAACAAAACCAACAGTAATAATAAACCAAAATAATAAATGTTGATGATGAAGAGGGGAAGGAGGAGGATGTTGATGATGAGGAGGAAGATGATGATGATAAGGAGGAGAAGGACGATGATGGCGACGACGATAACGATGACGATAATTAAATAAGAAGAACTCTGTAACCTTCCCCACCAGCCTCTTATAGTGTAGGATCCCTTCCGGCTAACCTTACGGCTGTAGACCTCCTCCCAGCAGCGATTCTGGCTCCTGCAATAAAGTAAAGATGTTGTTGCAACATTAAAGAGCAAAATAAACCAAAAAAATATATTATTTTTTAATTTTTTCATTAAAGTAGATTAGATATTGCTGAATGTTATTGCATTAGACGAAAACATTCGAATAATGTTTTACTGCAGCCGCCGTTGCACAACAGTGTCCATTTAAAAAGGAAATGATAATTACATAGCTAGAAAGGGTACAAGCGCCATTTAATTGAAAAAATCGGCATCAAATAACGCAGCTTTTATTTATCGCATTGTTGATACAGTTTGATATGTTTGACAAAGAAGCATGTTAGTGAAATAGGATGCCTAATGTGTCGAAAATGCGTCGTTTCTTTGAAACATCTTAAGCTGTAAAATGAAATTCATCCCCACTCTATTACTATAGAAACCAAAGTAGCTACAGGCCACTGGGAGTATGTATAGCAGGCCCACAATAAGGCGAAAATATTAACAAGTGTCATAGATGTGCAACAGCAGGCAGACGGTGACTAGGTAATGGTAAGCGCAGGGAGTGAAGAAGTGACCATCATTCAGTGAACAGGTTATGGGCAAGCAACAGGAGATAGAAGACAGTAACTAAATGGATGGAAAGTAGTTGCCAGTTGATGTGCAGCTGCTGGCCAGGAGATGGGCACGTAGTAAACAGGAATCGACAGGTGGTGACTAGAATATCTACAGGGAGTGTTCAGCTGGTAGGCAGTTGGCTCTCAGGTTTTAGACATGTGTTGATCAGGTAATGGGAATATGGTTCCCAGACGCGACTATGACTAAGACTATATTTTATGAAAAAAATGGACAATACAATAATCTTTTTTAGTAATCCTAAACTTTTTGTAATTTTTAAAGAAAAAATGCTGTTCAACATTTCAATGTTTTTAATACAATAAATGCATCGCAGGTAATATTCTTCTTTAATTAAATAACACGACAACGCTTGGATCATATTAAACGTCCAGTATATCTCACAAGTGAAAGTTGAAGTAAATTAGGTTGTATTAGTTGGCAAGTGCTCAAAATTAGAAATTAAATCAATATAATATTAATATACAAATGATTTTGTAAATTTTTTTCCACTTTTTATATGGTAGATATTTACTTCTAGTTCCAATTGCCACATACTAATAGAACATAAACTATACTTACATGGATTCAGAAAATAACAAGAACACAAACAGGGCCCCAAAAAATAGAAAACGGACTGAAATAACTCCAGTATTCATCTTTTTAATTGAAAGTAAAAATTAAGTTGACTGGTATTATTCAATATGTGTCCGCAGATTTATGCATTTTAAATGGAATATGCGCAGTACTTTTCTTAGGCGCTACATTAGGGCCCTATCATAATTTC
Organism: Protula sp. h YS-2021; assembly: GCA_949752745.1. Taxonomy (NCBI): domain Eukaryota; kingdom Metazoa; phylum Annelida; class Polychaeta; order Sabellida; family Serpulidae; genus Protula; species Protula sp. h YS-2021. The sequence goes on from OX457029.1 coordinate 69,335,548, forward strand.
GCGAGATGCTTAATTTTAGAATGGCATTTTGTCTTTGCATATTTGGACCAAAGTTCACAGGAAACGGGTGGCACTTATAAGAAACAAACTACACTAATAAAATATGCAAGCATTTGCGTGCGTCATGTGATATACATAACCAATGACCTCTGTAAACAATTTGCAGTCTCGTTTCTTTCCCTTTTATGTCCCGTTTATGACTAATTCGGCAGATCTTTTCAACAGTTTATGTTCAGTTTCAGCGTGACATAGGTTTCCAATTCTGATATGAATAAAAGACCCCACCTAATTCTTCAGATAACAACGACGAAAACATATCAAAATATATACAACTGCTATCTTTCTTTCAAATAATTTTGTTTATTGGCGTGGTAAATGTAGCAAACTAATTAATAAAAGACTATCTCACTGCCATACAAATTAAATTTGTAAATACTTCTTTTTTACAAAATCCGAAATAAATAATTTTTATACGCTTTGAAGAGCTCAACTGACCCAGTGTCACAGTGCTTACAGTACACGCTAAAATTTTTCAGTATACGAAAACAACCATTGATAAAGTTTTGAATTAGCGATTGCTTTACCTAATGACAAAGCGAGACTGGTCACGTGAGACAGTATTTACATAGGACTACAGGGCTTAGTCAACATGTGAGTACATTGCTAGCCTATTAGCTGATAGTGCAGCGATTTCTAGGAGTGCATTATGACCATCCGCTCTCTGAGATTTACCACTGATTTCCTCATTTATTTCGAATGAATCATAATGCACTTGCATTATAAAATGTTCACAATCAAATTCTAATGGGTTTCTCTTTATTGAGTACAATGTACGCTTTTGGTGAGGGGCTACTCGGTATCGGCAGTACTTTTCATTGCAATTAAATGTTAATGTAATTGTCTTGAACTTACACCAAGCGCGAGAAAATAGAGAATTATAAGTATATAATCAACTCAATGCATTTATGGGATTGACTGATTTATCGGGATGACACATTTATGGGGATGACCCATTTATGGTAGTGATACATTTATGAGGATAGCACATTTATGAGGATGACCCATGCATGGGAATGACACATTTATGAGGATGACTCATGTATGGGGATGGCACATTTATGAGGAAGACACGTTCCTAATTTGGAATTTTAAATGATTCATCGACAAAACAATAAATCATAAACCAAAATAGGCAAAAAATCACACTAAGGGATATTGTTGCTACGGCAGCGGCGTAAAATAAGGGAGAGATTAAAAAACAGAAAACAAATAGACTCCGTCAATGGGACACAAGAATGTACTTGATAACAAAGAGAAGTGGCCGCCTAGATTTGTAATGACCTCATCAAAAACCACCATCTCGTATGTGCTATATTCTCTGTTGTTGTTGTGCACTACAGTAAAGGCAACCGGCTCATCAGTGGCTTCTGCAATATCATAACTATACTTTTAGTTCATTTAAGTTGAATTTGGTTGTAATATCAAGTTAATACTGTGATTATCCTAATTACGCCTCATTGTATTACGTCTAATTTAATTCATTTAACCAAAATATTGAATGTTTCAAACTGAGATAAATCTTTGTCAAATAAAGTTGCTTAACATCATTGGTCAGACTTTTTTATTTCGGAATCGCATACTTAATCTCAACTCCTTTTCAATAGCTTTAAAACTTTCTCACCTGGCAAGCAAGTATAAAATATATTCATATAGTCAGCAATATACTGAAGCCACAGCCGTCAATAGCTGATCCCATGTACTGGTGCCCGCAGCTTGTCTGGTTATTACAGAGTACCTTCAGAGCTATCCAGTCTTGTGGCTCACTTGTCTCAACATTCTCGGTACAGTCAAGACCTGGGTGTGGGGCGCAGCACGAGTCTGAGCACGAGTAGGAAAACTGCCCGAAATCGGCGCGGGAGACGTAAATGGTTTGATCGTCATCGCAAACAAGGGCTTTTTTTAGACGACACATATCCATACGAACTAAATTGCGCTAAAAGCAAGCATATTTTAAATCTAATGAACATGAATCGACGAACATCACTTGAAACTTAAGCATTATATTTCAAAATAACACTTCTAAATTAGGTCTATTATAATGTAAAAATATTGTTTAATATAAAATGAATTAAAAATTACATGTTAAAATGTGTTCTCATTAATAGAGCTGCATATTTTTATTTATATTATAAGATTTGATATATGAAAATAGCTAAAATTATAACAATATAATACAGCCTACCTTAATTGGTTGAGCTGATTTGCTCTCTTGTTGATATGGAGGTTTTTATCGTTTTCTCCGTAATTGAAATATTGGCTCCGATGTCATCAATACAAGCTCAATCAATCGTCTAATTCTTCAATGCGATTAACAATTTCATCGACACCAAAGTGACGTCACTAACAGAACGTGACATTACATGTATGGTGTCGCGCAAGTCAGCCAACTGATGCATGACGTCACCCTGAAACTAAAAATAAAACCGTCCTTCGATGACACATAAATAACACAAACATTTCTTAGCTCAATTAAAACCTGTTATTTTATATTTCCATTTATTTCCCACAGCTACTTAAATTAAGGTATTAGTATTGTTGGACAGATTGTAGGTTACACAGATAAACAGTGGTATGACTGCTATTAACAACAGAATACAATGTGAGTCTGTACTCCATGTTCTCTTCTGAAAATTGTACCGAATACTACTCTGCCATTCATGTGTGCCCACAAATTAGTATATTTGACAATTTATTGGCGCAGTACTCTCACTTAACTTTGTATTGTCCTGTACAGCAGAATATCAGAATATTCAAAATTGCAATCAGCACAAGAAGCAACATGTTTTTGATAATATAATAATTGTCATAGAAAACAATAGAAACACATAAGACTTAGTATGCCTCATTATGTATAAACCCGCTCTGACAAAGTGATCTCGATATTTTAGTTTCTAATCTTATCACAGAGGCCGAATTTTATCTTAAACTCAAGTCATGCATCTGTGTATATAAAATCTGTGTCGTTTGATTGTCTAATTTTTCATTTGAATTTCTGTGTCAATATGGTGTTTTAATTTTTTCCGGTGAGAACAAACTGAAGGGTATTATACAGTAATAAAAAACTGAAGGATCAATGTCAGAATTACTCTTCTTTTTGCTCACCTGTAATTGTGTTAATGATGTGACTACTGGAGTGAAACCCTGTCATTACTCTTCAGACTACAATTTCAACAGGTTCTACTGCAAAACTATTAATTTGTCATAACTTTATATTTAGTGTATATTCATTACCGATATGGACGAAAATAATTGTTAATTTCGGGTATGTAGTCATTTATGCTATTATGCTAGGCGTGACAGTTTGGAAAACCTCTCACCAAAATGACTAGTTGAATATAGACGGTAATGGTGTGTATAAAGTATTTCGTGGAGAGACACGAGCATAATTGTTATTCCTTTTCAATTTATCTGTTTATATCCTATGCTATGCATGATGGATAGATCTCTGAGATGAGCTGTTCAACAACAACGGCGTATTGGTGAAAATATATCACAAGTAGGGAAAAAAACGAGAGTCCGAGCACAGGAAGTGACGTCATCATGACGTCACGGCTGTGCTCGGACTCTCATGAGAGTCCGAGCACAGTGACGTCATAATGACGTCATAGGGTGTTCTGGAACAGGTGTTAAAGCGCGCGCCCGTGTCAATGACGTCATCATGACGTCATTAGTCACGTGACCTGTCAATCATGTGTCACATGACCTGTCAATCATGTATATGAGGAAAATTTTCCCGATCATAAACCTTCTGGCCTGAATGGCTCAGTTGGTAGAGCGCAGGAACGGTAAGCGGACCCATGATCTGAAGGTCGGTGGATCGATCCCGCCCTCAGGCATCATTTTCACCTTCTGTCTATCCCCCGGACCAGAACATGACATGCACCGACCCCCCGCCCGGACCAGAACATGTCATGTATCGAACCCCCCCCCCCAACCCCCGGACAAGGACATGACACGTATTGAGCCCGCCCCCGGACCAAGACATGTCATGTATTGGACCCCCCGGACCAAGGCATGACATGTATTGAACCCAAACGGACCAAGACATGACATGTATCGAACCCCCCCCCCCCAGGATGTGACTATGTAATTGCTATGTGAACATAATTAGTCTAACGCATGTATGTCATTATCTGATCGTTCAACAGACAATCCGTGATAGCTCACTTGGAAGAGTAGACGGCTAGCAACCTGAGAGTTGTGCGATCGATCCCACATCGGGGCAAACTTTTTTCTGGTTTTTGTTCACTTTTATGACTCTGTGACATTATGTGACAACATGTGACAGTGACATCATGTGACTCTGTGACATTATGTGACTCTGTGACTTTTTTTGGTGTTACACAATGTAACATGTAACATTATGTAACTCAAACATTTTTGGGGGTAACATTATGTGACACTATGAAACACTGTTACACTATGTAACATTATGTGACACTATGTGACACTGTTACACTATGTAACGTTATGTGACACTATGTAACACTGTTACACTATGTAACATTATATCACACTATGTAACACTGTTACACTATGTAACATTATATGACACTTTGTAACACTGTTACATTATGTAACACTATGTAACACTGTGTAACATAATGTAACACTATGTGACACTATGTGACTATGTAACATCATATGGCTATATGACTATGTAATTGCTATGTGAACATAATTAGTCTAACGTATGTATGTCATTATCAGATCGTTCAACAGACAAGCCGTGATAGCTCACTTGGTAGCGTAAACGGCTAGCAACCGAAGAGTTGCGGGATCGATCCCACCTCAAGGCAAACTTCTTTTTTTTTTTGGTTTTTGGTTTTTGTTCACTTTTATGACTCTGTGACATTATGTGACAACATGTGACTGTGACATCATGTGACTCTGTGACATTATGTGACTCTGTGACTTTTTTTATTATTATTATTATTATGATAATATTTAATTAGTCATATTTCAATGGTTTCCCATTACAGTAACCACACACACACACACACACAGCATAAGTACATATGTACAGAGTGTAGGGGAAAACCGACTGAGAAATTTTAGAGTGCACTCGTACAGAGTGTGGGGGGAAAACCGATCTATAATTTCAGAGTGCACTCGTTCAGACCGTGGGAACGATCGATAAATTTGAAAACATCAAAGGCCTAGACCGTGGGAACGATCAATAAATTTCAGTGTGCACTAATTCAGACCGTGGGAACGATCGATAAATTGGAAAACATCGAAGGCCTAGACCGTGGGAACGATCAATAAATTACAGAGTGCACTCGTTCAGATCGTGGGAACAATCAATAAATTTGAGAAGGAATGGGATTTTCCCTACGTTAAGTCCAATGTTATGTTTTAAGTTATAGTAGTTGGAAAATGACACTTCTAAAACACATTTAACAAATGTAGTTTTTTGATAACATATAATATATAAAATAAGTTTGAAGATTTTAGCATGCTACTTATTAGAATGTTCTAAAGTTATAGTAGTGGAAAAAATGGTGGTTCTAGACCAACTTTAACAAATTTAGTTTTTAACACCATATGATATATAAAATAAGTTTGAACATTTTAGCATGCTACTTATTTGAATATTCTAAAGTCATAGTAGTGGAAAAATGGTGGTTCTAGACCAACTTTAACAAATTTTGTTTTTTGACAAAATATGATGCATAAAATAAGTTTGAACATTTTACCATGGTGTAGTAGGGTAAAAATAAGGGTTCTAGACCAACTTGAACAAATTTTGTTTTTTGACAACATATGATGTATAAAATAAGTTTGAACATTTTACCATGGTGTAGTAAGGTAAAAATAAGGGTTCTAGACCAACTTTAACAAATTTTGTTTTTTGACAACATATGATGTATAAAATAAGTTTGAACATTTTACCATCGTGTAGTAAGGTAAAAATCAGGGTTCTAAACCAACTTTAACAAATTTAGTTTTTTACACGTTTCAGACGATTCTACCACTTGGTTGATTGGTTGATTGTTGGAAAATGAAAAGTGAAAATGTGGATAGTTATGTAAGAAAACTGCGCCCATTCAAAAGACGTGTTCGAATGGCAAGCTCATTTTAAAGACGTGTTCGAATGACAAGCCCATTTTAAAGACGTGTACGAATGGTAAGCCCATTCAAAACACGTGTTCGAATAATTTTTGAAAGATATTACGTCGTGGTATTGTTCAACAAATTGTTCAACATGTTCAACAAGTTCAACATGTTCAACATGTTCAACTTGTTCAACATGTTCAACATGTTCAACATGTTGTTGTTCAACATGTTGTTGAACATGTTAAACAAGTTGTATATAAAGCTATGTTTAAAGACTTTCTCATCATTTGAATAGTGTAGGTTGAACCGAAAGGATGTATAAATGCAACATTTGTTCGAAATCTTACAATTGGCTGCAAAGTCGCATATGGTAAAGGTATTTCTTAACATTTTAGGACATAGTTGAACATGTTGAACATGTTGAACTTGTTGAACATGTTGAACAATTTGTTGAACAATACCACGACGTAATATCTTTCAAAAATTATTCGAACACGTGTTTTGAATGGGCTTGCCATTCGTACACGTCTTTAAAATGGGCTTGCCATTCGAACACGTCTTTAAAATGAGCTTGCCATTCGAACACGTCTTTTGAATGGGCGCAGTTTTCTTACATAACTATCCACATTTTCACTTTTTATTTTCCAACAATCAACCAATCAACCAAGTGGTAGAATCGTCTGAAACGTGTAAAAAACTAAATTTGTTAAAGTTGGTTTAGAACCCTGTTTTTTACCTTACTACACCATGGTAAAATGTTCAAACTTATTTTATACATCATATGTTGTCAAAAAACAAAATTTGTTCAAGTTGGTCTAGAACCCTTATTTTTACCCTACTACACCATGGTAAAATGTTCAAAATTATTTTATGCATCATATTTTGTCAAAAAACAAAATTTGTTAAAGTTGGTCTAGAACCACCATTTTTCCACTACTATGACTTTAGAATATTCAAATAAGTAGCATGCTAAAATGTTCAAACTTATTTTATATATCATATGGTGTTAAGAACTAAATTTGTTAAAGTTGGTCTAGAACCACCATTTTTCCACTACTATAACTTTAGAACATTCAAATAAGTAGCATGCTAAAATGTTCAAACTTATTTTATATATTATATGTTATAAAAAAACTACATTTGTTAAATGTATTTTAGAGGGTCATTTTCCAACTTCTATAACTTAAAACATAACATTGGACTTAACGTAGGGAAAATCCCATTCCTTCTCAAATTTATTGATTGTTCCCACGCTCTGAACGAGTGCACACTGAAATTTATTTATCGTTCCCACGGTCTAGGCCTTTGATGTTTTCCAATTTATCGATCGTTCCCACGGTCTGAACGAGTGCACTCTGAAATTATCGATCGGTTTTCCCCCCACACTCTGTACGAGTGCGCTCTAAAATTTCTCAGTCGGTGTTCCCCCACACTCTGTACACATGTACTTATGCTGTGTGTGTGTGTGTGTGTGTGTGTGTGTGTGTGTGGTTACTGTAATGGGAAACCATTGAAATATGACTAATTAAATATTATCATAATAATAATAATAATAATAAAAAAGTCACAGAGTCACATAATGTCACAGAGTCACATGATGTCACTGTCACATGTTGTCACATAATGTCACAGAGTCATAAAAGTGAACAAAAACCAGAAAAAAGTTTGCCCCGATGTGAGATCGATCGCACAACTCTCAGGTTGCTAGCCGTCTACTCTTCCAAGTGAGCTATCACGGATTGTCTGTTGAACGATCAGATAATGACATACATACGTTAGACTAATTATGTTCACATAGCAATTACATAGTCACATCCTGGGGGGGGGGAGGTTCGATACATGTCATGTCTTGGTCCGGGGGGGGTTCAATACATGTCATGCCTTGGTCCGGGGGGTGGGGGTCCAATACATGACATGTCTTGGTCCGGGGGAGGGGCTCAATACATGTCATGTCCTTGTCCGGGGGATAGACAGAAGGTGAAAATGATGCCTGAGGGCGGGATCGATCCACCGACCTTCAGATCATGGGTCCGCTTACGGGTCCTGCGCTCTACCAACTGAGCCATTCAGGCCAGAAGGTTTATGATCGGGAAAATTTTCCTCATATACATGATTGACAGGACATGTGACACATGATTGACAGGTCACGTGACTAATGACGTCATGATGACGTCATTGACACGGGCGCGCGCTTTAACACCTTTTCCAGAACACCCTATGACGTCATTATGACGTAACTGTGCTTTGACTCTCATGAGAGTCCGAGCACAGCCGTGACGTCATGATGACGTCACTTCCTGTGCTCGGACTCTCGTTTCTTCCCTACTATCACATGACCATTATACGAGAAAGAGACCATAGCAGTGGTTACTTAAACTCCCATTGTCCCCTTTACATGAACGCAGTTGATTAGATTTCAAGCAATACTACCTGTCTCATCACATTTTGATGTACCATCTCAAACAGAATATTTAGCTCTCAGTATGTTCGATGATTATTATTGTTAAAGCATTATCTAAACATTTGTATGTGAGAAATTCTGCAGTTAGTCGCTTGGTTCTATTTGGACAAAACCGTGTGTCAACTATACATCATACAGGTGGTCATTCTTAGGGAGGGAGGGAAGGAGGGAGGGAGGGAGGGAGGGATGGAGGGAGAGAGGGAGGGAGGGAGGGATGGAGGGAAGGAGGGAGGAAGGGAGGGAGGAAGGGATGGAGGGACGGAGGAAAGGAGAGAGGGAGGGACGGAGGGAGGGAGGGATGGAGGGAGGGAGGGAAAGAGGGAGGGAGGGAGAGAGGGAGGGAGGGAGGGAGGGAGGGAGGGAGGGACGGACCGAGGAAGGGAAAGAGAGAGGCAGGGGGATGGAGGGGGAGGGAGAAAATGAGGGACGGATTGAGGGAGAGAGGGAGGGAGGGACGGACGGAAGGACGGAAGGTCGGAGGGAGGGACGGAGGGAAGGAGAGAGGGAGGGAGGGAGGGAGTGAGGGAGGAAGGGAGGGGGGAAGGGACGGAGGGACGGAGGGAGGGAGGGACGGAGGGAGGAACGGAGGGTGGGAGGGAGGGAGGGAGGGACGGACGGACGGACGGAGGAAGGGATTAAAGGAGGGAGGGATGGAGGGAGGTAGGGAGGGGAGGAAAGGAGGGATGGAAGAATGGAGGGAGGGACCGACGGACGGACGGAGGAACGGAGGGACGGAGGGAGGGACGGAGCGAGGGAATTAAGGATGGAGGGACGGAGGGAGGGAGTTAGGGAAGGAGGGATGGGAGGAGGAAGGGAGGGAGGTAGGGTGGGAGGTGGAGGGAGAGATGGAGGGAGGGAGGGAGGAACGGACGGACGGACGGACGGACGGACCAACGAGAGGTATCTTATGTGGTGGCTGCATTATGTGGTAGCATTTGATATGCCTGAAATGCATTTAAGTGGTAGGTCACGGTCAAGATTATTTGAGAATAAAAAATACTTATGTGGTGGTTTATATTTGCCCGTGCCCTTGTGTGGATCCCAGCAGGCGTCATGTCAATGTCAATAATGTTTATGCTTTGCGTGTGTCATTTGTAAATAAACGGAATTATATATGTGGCACTTTACTGTATAAAGATATTTTACAACTTATCTATCACAACTGCGCATATTTATTTAACTTGCGTTGATGCGTGGTGCTTATTTTAGACCAGTGCGCATGTTTATTTAACTTGCGTTAATGTATGGTGCTTATTTTAGACCAGTGCTCATGTTTATTTAACTTGCGTTGATGCGCGGTTCACATTTCGGATCACGGCGCATGTCAACTTAATTTGCGTCGATGTGCGGTTCACATTTCGGACCAGCGCGCATGTTTGGTTAACGTGCACTGATGCGCGGTTTGTATTTCGGACCACTGCGCATATCTATTTAACTTGCATCAAAGCGTGGTTCGCATTTCGAACCAGTGCGCATGTTCATTTAACTTGCGTCGATGCCTGGTTCGCATTTCGGACCACTGCGCATGTTTATGCAACTTACGTTGATGCGCGGTTCACAATTCGGACCAGTGCGCATGATTACGTAGCTTGCGTCGATGCGTGTTTTTTTCCGACCAGTGCATATATTTAACGTGCGTTCATGCGTGGTGCTTATTTCGGAAACTGCGCATGTTTATTCAACTTTCGTCGATGCATGGTTCTTTTGTCGGACCAGTGCGCATGTTCATTTATCTGGCGTCGATGCGCGGTTCGCATTTCGGACTAGTGCGCAGGTTTGTTTAGCTTGCGTTGATGCGAGATTCACATTTTGGACCAGTGCGCATGTTTCTTTTATTTGCGTTGATGCACGGTTCTTGTTTTAGACAAATGCGCATGTTTATTTAACTTGCGTTGATGCGCGGTTCACATTTCGGACCAGTGCGCATGTTTCTTTTATTTGCGTTGATGCACGGTTCTTGTTTTAGACAAATGCGCATGTTTATTTAACTTGCATGGATGCGCGGTTCATATTTTGAACTAGTGCGCATGTTTGGTTAATGTGCACTGATGCGCGGTTCAAATTTCGGACCAGTGCGCATGTTTATTTATCTTGCGTCGATGCGCGGTTCACATTTCGGACTAGTGCGCATGTTTATTCAACTTCGCTGATGAGCATTTCGCATTTCGGACTAGTGCGCATGTTCATTTAACTTGCGTTGATGCCCGGTTCGCATTTCGGACCAGTGCGCATGTTTATTGCACTTGCGTTAATGCGCGGTTCGCATTTGGAACCAGTACGCATGTTTGTTTAACTTGAGTTGGTGCGCGGTTCACATTTCGGACCAGTGCGCATGATTACTTAACTTGCATCGATGCGTGGTTCTTTGTTCGGACCAGTGCACATATTTATTTAATTTGCGTCGATGCGCGGTTCGCATTTCGAACCAGTGCGCATGTTTATTTACCTTGCGTCCATGTCCGTTTGCGCATTTCGAACCAGTACGCATGTTTATTCAACTTCCGTTGGTGCGTGGTTCAAATTTCAGACAACTGCGCGTGTTTATTCAGCTTGCGTTGATGCGCGTTTCTTATTTTAGACCAGTGCACATGTTTATTTAACTTGCGTTGATGCCCGGTTCTCATTTCGGACCAGTGCGCATGCTTATTTCACTTGCGTTAATGCGCGGTTCGCATTTGGAACCAGTGCGTATGTTTGTTTAACTTGCGCTGATGCGCGGTTCACATTTCGGATCACGGCGCATGTTAACTTAAATTGCGTCGATGCTCGGTTCACATTTCGGACCAGTGTGCATGTTTAAATAATAACCACACATTAACACAAGTTAAATAAACGGATAAAACTGTAGGATGAGATTCATTTTGAAGTATTTTCTTAAAAAATTTCCCCTAAAATCAAAATTCAAGATCGAGTCAAAAAGCACAAGCCGTATACCTGATCCATCTAGGGCTGCCTCATACTAGATACCAAAAATAAATGAAATCGGATAAAAACTGTAGGAGGAAACGCACGTTGAAGTTTATTCTTCAAAAAATCCCCCAAAAATACAAGCATTGTCCGCAGTGGGTGTATTCTTAAGATTCTCCCCACCCCACAGCGGGATTTAAACAAATGCTGCTCTCCATATTTGCTTTAGAAATTAACTTTATAGTTGCATTATTTTCCTACAGATGGTGTTATAGGACAGTTGATCAACGGACTTTGACGGACTCCCTTATGTGGTTTGTTTTGTGCTCAATGGGTGCTTATGTGGCTACCTCATAAGAACCACCACATAAGGAAGAAAAACCACATAAGTGACGGATGTACCGAAAATCCACCACATAGCATAATCATTGTGGGCACGGACAGACGGAAGGATTGACGGAGGGAAGGAGGGAAGGAGGGAGAGAGGGAGGGACGGACGGACGGAGGGACGGAGGGATGGAGCGAAGGAGGAAGGGAGGGAGTTAGGGAGGGTGCTAGCGAGGCAGCGAGGGAGCGAGCGAGCGAGGAAGCGAGCGAGCGAATGAGCGAGAGAGGTATATTGAGCGAAGGAGGGATGAACTTGGATTATTGTATGAAATCTTAAGTGCATACTTCGAAATATAAGTGACGATGAATTATCAGATAAGCAACATAAGAAGATCATAGATAATGCTTTAACAATAATAATCGTCGAACATACTGAGAGCTAAATATTTTGTTTGAGATGGTACATCAAAATTTGATGAGACAGAAAATGAATGAAGATCTTAAACTTAAATCCGTTTAAAAGGCATGACATTAAATTGTGACCAGATTTAGATTGCAATCTACACACATTTTAATTCACATATTGAAGAAAAGAAAGACTGGATTTGTAAACATTTTGCGCCATGTAAATTTATTTTATTTTTATTTATATTTAAGTTTATATCGGACCAATACTTTCTATTCTATTCTATTCTGGTTCTTACAACGAGCTTATGCCTAAGCACAACAATCGAGCACGATTAACACTTAAAATATGCTTTACTAAAAAGATGAGTCTTTAGCCTTTGCTTAAGCATACTAAAGTGCTTTGCAGTTTTTATGCTGTCTGGTGATGCGTTCCATAAAGCATGACTAAAACTTCTTAGTCCATACCTCACATTACACTTTGGTACAACTAAGAGGTCCTGTTCTGCAGAGCGGAGTGTGCGTCGTGGTTGATATTGACTATCATATCTGAAATGTATTAGGGGGCCAGTCCATTCAGAGCCTTATATGTCAATGATATGACTTTATACTCTATTCGCTGATCGATCGGTAATCAATGTAAAGACGCTAGTAAAGGTGTTATAGGGGCGTGTTTCGGAGTGAGTTTAAATAAACGAGCAGCTGCATTCATAACAGATTGTAATTCGGATAACGTGATCTTTGGTAAACCAACAAGAATACAATTCGCATAGTCCAAACGGGAAATCACTAACGCGTGAATAAGGCATTTGACTGCATTTTCAGTAAGGACTTTCCTAACACTCCCAATCGATCGAATGTATTAGTAACACTTTCTACATATGTCGTTTATGTGCTTCTGCATGTCCAGGTTTGTACAGATGATTACCAATAAATTGCGTGCCTCACGTGTTCTCTCTCTACAGCGTCCAATATTATCATATTATTTGGGCATGCGATCACAAGGAACCCGGTTTTATCTTGGTTCAGAGTTAATTTATTACGGAGCATCGAATCACTGATGGAATTGATGCTGTTCGTTGAGACTATCACAAGCTGTGCGTTGGTCCATGATTGACTTAGGGTTAGGTGACTTTTTAATCTGTGCGTCATCTGCATAGCAGTGAAGCCAGAGGTTAAGAGCAAACATAAGATGTCCAAGTGGTCAAGTGTAATCACTATACAGTCTGGTACCAATTTTCGAACCCTGTGGTGCAGAACAATTTAGCTCCTTAATGTCAGATAATACATCATCAATTGTAACTTGGACTTCACGACCGAAAAGATAGGAGCGAAACCACCCAAGATTTTGTCCTTTGATTACAAAAGTTTGTTCCAGGCGTTTGATCATGATGGTGTGATCCAGAGTATCGAATGCTGCACTGAGGTCGAGGAGGTTAAGATAAACTATTTGTCGATTCTCTAGATGTAGAAGAATGTCATTGAACACCTTCGTTATTGCCGTTATAGTGCAATGCATAGATTTATATGCTGATTGATATTTTTTCGACAGATTGCAGCGCGAGATATGAGTGTTTATTTGTCGACAAACTACTTCTTCAATCACTTTAGAGACAAAGGCGAGATTGGACACGGGGCGATAATTCTTTGGTATACGTTCTACTGTTGGTTTCTTTTAAGTACAAGCTTTATAGCTGCAGTTTTGTAGCGATCAGGAAACATTCCGGAACTAAGAGAGGTTAACTATTCGGGTAATAACTTGCGCTAGCTCTTCTAAACACGATTTCAGTAGAGATGTGGGAATTGGATCCAGTATGGATGTTTTATTCGGCAACGAGTTAAGAAGTTTTTTAATTTCAGGACAGGTTAAGTTGTCAAAATGTTCCAATGTCTCAAAATTAGAGAATAAATGTTCATCAAAATCAAACGCGGAATCGGTATCTGTATCAAAGGTTGCGCGAATGTTGCTGATCTTTTCAGAAAATAGTCATTAAAGTCATTTGCCATATCTCTGGAAGAGATGCATACCGGAAGCGGGTTATTTTACTCCTGTGCATGATCATATTCATTTTCCCAAAAAGTGCCCGCTGATATTTTTCATTTTCTGAGAGGATTTGATAATATATTCTTTGTGCTTGCTCAAGGATCACAAAGAAATTATGTTGCTCCTCTCTAAATTCAATTTCAGACATTTGGGATTTGTTTTTCTGCCATTTTAGCCATTTAGCTCTGATTCTTTTTCGAGCATTTTGAATATCATCGTTATACCGTGGTTCTCGTATGTGGTTTCGGTTTTTCCGTACAATAACTGGCGCGTGTTTGTCTAATATGGCTTGGAGTTCAATGTCCTAAGCCTGGACTAGGGAATCTAAGTTCATCGAAGAATGATTTTGAACCAAGTTCTAGTTTCTAATATCTTTCCTAAAAGCGTCGAGATCAATTGATTTGACTTTCCTGTACCGTTTTTCATTTATTTGAATATGGAGTCTGATAAAATCAAGAGTGAAGTGTATTGCGTGATGATCAGTAAGCAGGGCGTCGCCTAAGCTAATAGTGTCATTACAACGTGAAATAATCTAATCCAATGTATGCCCATTTTTATGGGTAGGGACATTTACTTGCTGACTGAGACCTAATGCATGAAGAATATGCTTTTTCCTTTTTGTGAAACTATCACTTGGTGCATACCAATGTATGTTAAAGTACTCTGTAAGCAAAACTGGGCTTCCAGAGAGACAGTACTCCTCCAAAATAGCTGAAAACTCTTGAATAAAAATAGACTGGGATGGCTGTGCTGGTCGATAAATGCATGCAGTCCTGTACAGTTTCGTTTTGGGCATTCATTGATACCAGAATATGCTCCAAAGATTCATATTTTGATGTTTTGATCCAAACAGGGTGCAACTCACTATTGCATAAAATAGCGACCACGGCACCTGGCCGATGGTCACCATCAGACCGCAGCATTGTGAAATCATTGCTGCATAATGCGGATTCCTCATATGTATCATCTGACTTGAACCAAATTTCAACATTATCCGTATTTCTGACGAGTTGTGATGACAAAATAACGGGCAAAATTACGAGCAAAAATCTCACGGGTGCTCTAATACCAATCTTCGTCTTGCCAAGTTTATTATATTGGTTTTGTTTGGATTGTTCACATGTCATCATCTCTTGTAAGACATTACATTCTAAATAAAAATGATTCTTTAAAAATTCTCTCTATTTCTTATGAGATTTAAAATGGCAAACTATTCGCGAGAAATCAAACAGCCAGCAAATATCACGCGATCATTACTGCCAGAGATTGTTGTACTTCTGCTTCCAATATCGACATAAACTTGTTGACCCTGGTCACAGCGAACAACAACTAGATTTGAGGAATGCCTAACTTTATTATCCAAATCAGTGAATGCCTGAGCCAATCTATTACCGTTCTTCATTATTCGTGTCACCATGTGGTTTCCGGATGGATTCAACAAAACATTAAAGGAAAACATATAAACACCAGCTGTGGGACACACAAATGTGCTAGCGGAGAGAGAAAAATGCCCTCCAATATTGGTTTCAACTTCGTCGAACAGGACCATCTCATATTCCCCATATTCTTTTTCGTAGTTGTGGAGGACAGTAAAGGCAACAGCACCCTCGGTTGATTCTGGAGAAAAAAGAGAAAAAATGTTGACCTGTTATTTTTTATTTATTTATTTATCTACATTTGTTTAAATTGTATATTGCATTATACTGTTTGATAATGAATAGTAAAAGCTATTATTTTAAGTAATAATAAAAAATAAAGTTTTGCACAATATACACACCGGGTACACAGGTGTAAAAGATACTCATGTAGTCAGCGATGTACTGGAATTCGCAGGTATCTATGGCTGATCCCATATACTGGTACTCACAGCTTGTCTGGTTATCACAGAGTACCTTCAGAGCTATCCAGTCTTGTGGCTGACTTGTCTCAACATCCTCAGTGCAATCATGGCCTGGGTGGGGAGCGCAACATGAATCCGTGCATAGATACGAGAACTGTCCAAAGTCGGCGCGAGCGATAAATATAGTTTTATTATTAAGACAAGCAAGTGAGATCGTAGACGACACGCAACCAAATGAACTGAACTGATCTAAAACAAAGAAAGAAAACAATGCTAGGACGTATGCGTTTGTTCAATGGCATTTCCAGGTAAGATGTGAATTCTTTGAATATAAAGTATCAAATATCACAAAATATAATCGATAAATATCAGGTATAATCGATAACTTAATTTAGAATAAAGAAGAATCCCTAAACTCGAATAATTCAATCGTGAAATATTATCGATAAATGTCAGGCATAACTGAAAGAAAAATTTTCAAAAAACTCAGACGCCTAAAATCATTAAATTTCTTTTCAAATATAAATATTGAATTATAAGCTAAAAACTCGAAGTGATTTATAAGCTGCGATTAAAAATTTTGTTAGCAAAGAGTAAATAAATAAAATGCACAACACAGTTAATTGACTATATCTCTGGGTGCTTTCTTTTTTGGGTCAGTAGGGTGGTCGATAAATCCACAGGAAAGATCTTTACATGGATATGAAAATAATATAAAATACGATACACTCATATCTGCTGCTGCTTTTCTGTGAGGCTTCTATGGGGCCCAAGTCTTTGTCTGAAATTCTGCCACTAACGTGATGAGCATGTTCATAAAGGTCTTCAAGGCGATCGGAAAACTTGTCAACGCGGCCAATAACGTCATCAACTCGGCCAGAAACGTCGTCAGCACAGCCAATTGTGCTATCAAGGTGACCAGAGAGGTCGTCAACACGGCCAATGACGTCATCCAGGCGACCAGAGAGGTCGTCAACACGGCCAACAATTCCATCAAAGCGATTAGCAAGATCATTGACACGATCAGTAATTGTACTTAAAATATGTGGCATCACACTCATGACGTCATGGATATCCGCTGTAGAATCAGGTGTGTCCAGCTGAAAGTTTAATTCATCTGTTAACATGTTTTAACGCCTCGTACTACATTTAGTCTAGTTTTTTATTGTCATAATCATATGAATAGCTATGATGCAGGACAAAATAATCTTGTTACTCAACCTCCTACTGGGTTATTCAAATTTCAAAATAACACCAAATAATACAGTCGTGTGAAGCAAAAAATGATTCGCTGGATGAACAACTGAAAATAAAGGATAAATTTCTCTCAAATATTTGTACTTCGCGTTGTATAACCACAAGCAATTTCAACTGTGTAAGGTACGGACTGTCATTATTAATGATTAGTGCCCTGTGACACACATACCTTTAAAGAAATAACATAAGTTCTGAGTAAAGGAACGTTTGAACCAATGAAATAAAAAGTTCAATTCCGTTCAGGTCTTATATTTTAAATAGAAAACATCTAAATCCTCACCAGCCTGCTCTATAAAATTTGAAAAAAAAATGGTATGAGAAGCCAAATCGTTTTCTTTCTGGCTTAAGAAATATTTTAAAACAACGTCTTTAAATGAACATTAGTTTACCGCTCTGTTGTCATCAACAGCAAACATTCCTACACTTAAAATCCCAAAAACCATCATGAATGTTAACATTTTTGCCATCATCAATTTTTTTATTTATTTAAATTTATTCTAAAGGCACAGCAAAAGATTTGTCTAACAAACTGTCTAGACTGTTTATCTCTCCTTTATATGCGGTAAATAGGGATGCACGTGCTAAGTTTGTGACCACTGTCACGATTTGTTATGGCGCATCATAAGAACTGTCATATGCGCACTTCTTCTCGTCATGCAGCTCGCATTTAGTGCACTGTCTTTATCAGTCAGTGATATCCCATGTGTTTGTTCACACCTTAAGAAGGGCAGACAGTTGAACAGGGGCACCAAATTAAAACAAAAGATGCTCAAAAGTAACTATTAACAAGTTCAAGTCACTCAAACAGAATCCTGAAAGATTAATACTAGGTTAAAAAATTAAATGCAATGTGGAAGACGTTTTTCGTATTGGTACTAGTAGAAACAGCAGTAGTATTAGAAGCAACAGTTGTCGTTTTTATTGTGATTGTTGTTGGCATAGTTATTCTTTTTGTTTTTCTTGTTGTTAGTGTAATTGCTGTTGTTGCAAGTGTTGCTACTGTAATTGCTGTTGTTGCAAGTGTTGTTACTGTAACTGTCGTTGTTGTTAGTGCAACCAAGTGCACCAAGTACTGTAAATGTACGGAGCACACCAGGTACATCAAATACTTCAAATACATGAAGTACCCCAAGTCCCCCAAATACATGAATTATGAAAAGTACGCCAAGTACTTAATGTATTCTAAATATATAAACTACACCAAGTACACAATGCACAGAGGTTGTGCAACTTATATATAAGATATACAGCTCATTTAAACATGCATACCAAAGTAATGAGCCCGTGATAAAACCACATGACAGTAAAGCGTCTCGGAGCAGTGATTGGAAATCTTAATGAATCAGTGTGTCATTTTCATCCGCTGAAGGATTCGTAGCAGCAACAACTCTGTCTGGTTTCTTAATGGTCAAAGCATTCACCACTTGGCCACCTGATCTTCATTTAGCAATATTTCCTGTGTTTGTTATTTCCTTCCAATCATAAATCTTACTTTGATGACTTGGTAATTTCGATTCGAAAAAATTTTACACGCACTCTAAATTTAAATAAATATCACCCAATCAATGCAACAGGGTTATTGGTTGTTCTACATGTCATAAGGTGTCCAACAGATAAAATACCCGCTTAAAAGAAACACTCAAAAACCTTTATCAATTTAAAAGTTTAAAACAAGCAGCTTTCCTTCGGACCAATCAACTGAACGTTTTTGAAAAAATTAGAGCAAGTGTTGGATAAACGAATAAAAGCATAACGCCGAGGATGGGATTCGAACCCACGCGGGCAGAGCCCAATATATCAGCAGTCCATCGCCTTAACCACTCGCGCCAAAGCAAAATCAAAGATGTACGACAATTTATTTAAACCTGAATTAATGCTACACTCCGTCAAAAATCAATGGTTGCGACTGAAATGTGCATAATGAATAGCTACTGATTATGTACGAGCGCACACCGATGCAAGTTCAACCCCTGTGCTCTGATTGGCTATAAGTGAAACAGTGTGAAACATTGTGAAACCAGTGTGAAACAGTTGTGAAACAATATGTGAAACAGTTGTGAAACATTGTGAAACAACAGACGAATGGTCTCCAGGTAGGCCACCTCGTCTGACTGCGATTCTACGTAATGATTTCAATAGATCGGTTATACTACCGTCTTACTAGTATATTTTAACTTGTAAGGAAGGAAGCCAATTTTAAGCAAAAAGTAAAGCGCTAAGTCGTTTAACACTGTAATCATTGCACATGGCATTTCATGTCTGTCGCTACAAATACTGAATGATAACAGAAAGTTTGCACCTAACTTTGAATATGTCTTTAAGGAGTGAATTGTTTTTCACGAAATTCGGAGCAGTAGAATCTGATCCAACTCTACGCCTTCCTCCTATTATTTTCTTGTTTTTTTTTACATTTTTTATTTAGGATCTGTGTTTTAAAGAAGTTTATGAAGGATTTGGTTATTGGCTAAAGTTAATAGATGTATATAGCTGTTCTCTGATTTTTTTCTTTCTTTCCACCTTTCTTATCTAAGAATTTACTTACACGCGTGCAGGTGTGATGCCATTAAACTGCTGTTTATAAACTGAAGTAGCATCACAATGGTTTGCCGCATAAGCACATGACGTCGCAACGTTGGGCATCACAATGTCCAAAGTACTAGACAACAGAAGCTGTCCTTTTTCAATTTAATTGTTTATAAAAACTCTCTGCGGATTATTTTAGCTGAAAATTAAAGAAAACAATCCCGTCAATAATTTTTTAAAATTTTCTGTCAAAGTTATAGATAAATAAGATGACAAGCAAAACATTCTTTTTCACACATACTATTTACTACTGTGTAAGTTGTATGTAACAAGGCGAGCTCTTGAATTGTTGTTTTTTCCTGCCTTTATCGATGCACAGCGAGCAAGTTTCTTTTTCAATATATCTTTAAAAGAACTTTCTACAAGGAAGTCTAGCGAACATTTAAATTGCTTCATTCAAAAATCATGAGTAAATAAAATACCTGTAGATAAATATGTAAGTTTTAAAATACAACGTGTGAAACAATCTAATTGTTTTCAAGTTTAAAACTTTATTTTGATTGGCTTTGTTGGCACTTTTACTGGTATAAGCTTTTCCGTTACCAAGGCAACCAAGGTCAAGTTAGTGTCTAGAAAGGTCAATACTGTTAATTATAATGGGAGTGATTTTTTATCTTTTCATAATCTTATCATGTTTTGTTTGAAACTTGACCTACTTGTAAGGAGAAACAAGCTTTTAATTTTTCTTTCTATTAAGAAGAATTTCTGTGAATGTCGTTACTTTTTTAATAAAAATTAGAGTTAATATTAATTTAACCCTATGTTTTTTCAACACCAATAGAAACTAGTACTCTACAATAAATGGGTAGTAGGAAGTGCTTATGGTTGGTCCGCAGCGACTGAGAAGTATAATTGAAAGTACGCATGAAAGTAGGTCATTCAACATGCGATGCTACATAAACGTAGCAATTCAATAAGTCAAGTGATAAGTCAATGATGACATAAGATTTATAGTCCGTGATTATTGTCAAGATTTGTCATGGCACATCACAGGAACTGTCATGTAACTAGTATTTCAAAAGATCTTTATCAGTCTTTGACATCCAATATGTCATATGGATAAACAGTTGAACAGACGGACCAAATGTTCAAAATTAACTATAAATTCACACGTACAGAATCTTGAAAGATTAAGACCAGGTTAAAAAGCTTAGTGCAGCATAAAAGACGATTTCTTTCATTGAAATAGTAGAACACGTAGTAGCCTTAGTAGCAGAGGTAGTAGTGGTAGTAGTAGTAGTAACAGTTGTAGTAGTAGTAGTAGTAGTAGTAGTAGTAGAAGTTGTAGTAGTAGTAGTAACAGTAGTAGTAGTAGTTGTAGTAGTAGTAGTAGTAGTAGTAGTAGTAGTAGTAGTAGTAGTAGTAGTAGTAGTAGTAGTAGTAGTAGTAGTAGTAGTAGTAGTAGTAGTAGTAGTAGTAGTAGTAGTAGTAGTAGTAGTAGTAGTAGTAGTAGTAGTAGTAGTAGTAGAAGAAGGGTAGTAGTACGACCCGTCAAAGTAGAAGTGGTATTAGTAAAAGTTGTATTGTAACAGAAGTAGTACACAAAGCACCCAAAATACTTCAAATGAATGAAGTACACCAAGTATTCTAAATGCAGAAAGTATATCAAATTTTCTAAATACATCAAAGCATAATGCAAAAAAGTACACCAAATACCCTAACTGTATAAAGTTTACCAAGGACAAAGTATAGTGAGATCTCCTGCTTAGGCCAGCTTAGTAACCCCTATGATATGTCTTCCAAGGTAACTGATGGTGTCTGTCATCGTTTCAATTTGTGGACACGGTGAATATGACGACAGCCGTGTTCTGGAGTCAGCTAGCAGCGTTTTTTCCTCAGTGTACTGTTCTCTGCTAGAGCATTTGTTCATCTCTATTCGAAGTTACTTTTTGGCACACGTGGATCCATAAACCCTTGGACTGCTCCTCTCGTTCCGGATCCTTTGTGTTTTTATGGCACGACTTCAGATTGGACTTTATTGTGTTTTTGTATCGAAGACATGAACAGCTTTTACGACCATATTCTTCTTTCAGCTTACCATAGAACAGCTTTCGGAATGTGAGAGTCGTCCATGTGTCTAACGTCACTCTGCGAATGAGTTTTGTTTCTATATCTTCGCTGCAAGTTTGTCTTAAGACTATATATTTGGTAGAGAGATTTCACGTGAAAGGAGTCCAGCTGGCGTGTGTACCTTCTGTTTAGCATTTACGCTTTCCTTCCGTGGAGAAGTGCATTATAAAAGCTTATCTGCCTCTTAACTTAATGTCCAATATTACCCCAAAGCCTTTGCTATAGTCTATCAAATATTGCATTGCATTGCGCTATGCGTTGGATTATCTCTGCATCTTCTCTGCAGCTTCCATCAGACGTTGTTTAGATATCTGAGAAGGCAAAGCACTGCGTAACAATAGACTCTACCTTCGGTATGGACAATCAGCTTACAAACGTTTCTTTACCAGTAGAAGACAGGATTCAGTTTAAAATTCTTACGATTATGTTTAACGCGATGTATAACACTGGATCAGCAATTTAGTCTCATTTTAACAGTCATCCCGTGCTCTTCGTTCCACAGATCAGTATTTTTTAGCTGTCACAAAAAAAACTAAAAAATAGATATGGAGACAGGGCATTTCAAAATATTGCACCGGCACTGTGGAATGACTTACTTTCATGCTCAGATCGAGCACAAAGGAGCTGAAAAACACTTTTAAGAAAGCTTTTAGCAATTAAACTAAATAACGCACTTAGTTACCTTGCTGAATAAGCGCGAAATAAAAATTCTATATGACGATGATGATGTGATGAAATGAGATTCTGCTTCCACAAGATGGCAGAAATTTTTCAGAGTTCAGATAGGTGTCGTAGATAGATACAACGGGGTTCATATGTCTATCGATTGGATGTTGTCCCCAATAAACACGACAGAGTCGATGTGTCTATTATCAGTTTGGTGTTTCCAATAGATTAATACAGGTATCTGTGTCTCCGATAGATACGACAGGATCCATGTATCATTGTCTCCCATAGATACGACAGGTTCTATTATCAGGTTGGTATCTCCAATAGATACGGCAAAATCCATGTGTCTATCGTCAGGTCGGTGTCTCGGTAGATATGACAGAATCCATGTGTGTAGCGTCAGGTCGTTGTCCACGATATATGCTAAAGGATCCATGTGTTTATTGCCAGGTCGGTGTCTCGGTAGATACGACAGGATTCATGTGTCTCGGTAGATACGGCAGCGTCGATGTGTCTGTCATGAGCCACAGGCTGATACATTTTTTTTTTATTTTTCAAGCTAATAACACTCTTTATGATATGCAGCTCATTTTAAAGACTAAAATAAGGTAAATCGCCCATGATAAAACCACAATATTGCAAAACGCCTCAAAACAGTAATAGTTCATCTGCCTGATACTTTCAACGGAAGAATAATTATGGCAAAAATAATTCTGTTTGATTCTTAGCTAGTCAAAGCGTTTAGCACTAGGCCACCGGACTTTCATCATTTGACAGTGCTTCTTTTGTTTACTCGAAATGTTATCCAGTATTATTACTGTATGACTTTGCAGTCATACACCAGCAGCTTTTTTTGTCTGGACCATTGCTCTGAATTTTTTGAACAAATTTCGAAGAAATGTAGAATAAACGAATAAAACAACACCGACGAGGATGGGATTCGAACCCACGCGGGCAGAGCCCAATGGATTAGCAGTCCATCGCCTT
This sequence comes from Protula sp. h YS-2021, assembly GCA_949752745.1. Lineage (NCBI taxonomy): Eukaryota > Metazoa > Annelida > Polychaeta > Sabellida > Serpulidae > Protula > Protula sp. h YS-2021. The sequence continues at coordinate 69,359,218 of OX457029.1, forward strand.
AACCACTCGGCCACCTCGTCTCTTACGGTTTGCATGCAACAGCTATGCTATGCAGTCAATATATTAGTTATACTAACGCCTTGCCAGCACATTTGAATACAAAGTATGTTATAAAAAGGGACGCCAATGAGCAATAATTTTGTGCTCATTCATATAATGCTACAACCAATGTACAAAAAAGGTCGAACGTTCTGTTGCTTTTCATTCTTTTCATTCCGTTACCCTTAAACGTGTAACATTCCAACTTGAAAATATCCCAAACTACAATACTGTCTACACTGAAGGAAATGGTGCCATAACGGGGCGGTATAAAGAGATTTTGTCAATATGTCTGGCGGTATAAAGAAATGGCGTCACAAAGATGGGTAGAATAACGAAATCGTGACAGAAAATGAGATCATAGGGTGGCATAGAAATGGAGTCACAATGATTGACAGCATGAAGAAAAAGTGTCATATAATGAATGGAGGCATACAGAAATAAGGTCACAGTAAAAAGGTGTTAAAAACAAAACTTGCGTTTTTTTTAATTTAAACTTTAAAAAATACTGCAGATAATTTTAGCTGAAAATTAAGAACAAAGGTCTATTAAAGGTGTGTGGGATCTGGTGTAATAAAGGAATGAGATGGGGAGTACACGCTCTGCACAAACTGTTTACTGTTGAGTTAGTTGTTTATGACAAGACGAATTGTGTATTTCTCTGTGTCAATCGATGCACAGTGAATGAGTTTATACATCAATACTATTCAAAAGACCTCTCTATAAATGAAAACATTGGCTGTCTGAAATTCTGAGGAAACTGTACTAAACTAGAGAACATCGAATTACTTCATTTCAAAAATGAGAAAATCAAATACTTGTGGATAAATATATAAATTTAAAAAATTAAATATATTTAGAAAAATGAAATTTTTGTCTCGTGTAAGAGCAACAAGATGTCTGATTTTGATTGGCTTTGTTTGCACAGGTGTTGTTACCTTCTATTCCGTTACTAAGGTTACCAATGTCACGTTGGTGTCTGAAAAGGTCTGTATCGTTTAATATAATTGCCGGTATTTTGTTCCAGTTATCTTAATGTCTATTGTTTCAACTTAATCCAGTAAACATTGAAATGTTAGAACAACCTTGGATAGACGTTGGATCAACGTTGGGTTTTAGTTGTTTATGGACGCTGAAATAACGTCTTCCATCCGACGTTGCATAGACATCCATCATCCGACATCTAATCAACGTTCAAAATAGTTTGAAAGCGGAAGTCAGAGTTATATAGACGTCGGCAAAGTGACGTTGTATAGACTTCGGGGAAATTTTAATCTTGAATCGTCATATTAACATTCACAATCATAAAATGACTACCCCTCTATCACAGTACCCTCACTCTTGGATCATCATGTTACGCAGGGTATGTATGAAGTCGAATTCTCTTAATATTGCTCTAAAGTAGGTGGAAAAAACATGTGGCTATCATTTCAGGTGAGCGATAACACAAAGAGGTTGTTTTTGTTTTGGTGGTGAGTCTGGCGTCTGTCCAATGTCGATTAAACGTTGCACCAAAGACGCATTAGACGTCGAATAAAGTTGCGTTCTTGGTTTAGCCAAAACCAGCGTCTAACCACGTTACTTTCCCAACTTCTGTTCCACGTTGTATCAAAATCTTTGGTAATCTTTGGTCGCGACCAATCACAGTCAAACTACAACCAGAGTTGGTGTTCTGGTTTGGTCGGATTGGCCTCGCAATCTCAAATGGACGTTAGCTTGACCGTAGAATGTTCACTGGGTAGACATAGTTGTGAAAAAAGAACTTCTTTTCACCTTTTCTACTTCATAAGAGAAAAACTTAGGATGTCGATACTTATGTATACATTATTTGAGTTAACATCAAGTCGACCAATTTTTTTTTCAACACTAGTACCAACCTATGACTCTAAACGAAATGTGCAGTAAGACTAATCGGTAATTGGCCACCGACGAGGATTTGATTTCACAAGTGTTTGGATCAACGTCAAGAGGTGGTTGTATAATGAATACTTCGGAAAAAAGGGGGAGGTGGGGAAGTAGGGGGGCGACGTTGCACAGGTTATAAGGAAAGGTTGTACAAGCATATGGAAGCAAACTTTATTCTAAACACAGTCTGTCGAAATACGCTACTGTTTTGACAAACCCCATCTGTAACAACACGTCGATTTCTAAGCATCTATAGAAAGGTGTGAGGAAAACGTTGTAGAGACGTCTGAGAAAACGGTGAAAACACTTGTGCGACGTCCCAACCTCAAGACGCTGTGTAGACGTCGCAAGTAGACGTTGTGTAGACGTCACAATGTTTACTACGGGTTATTATGGAAATCCCCTGTTGCAGTTGCAAACTTTGGCTTTTGTATTTAATGTTAGATATGAAACGTTACTAAAGATATCTGGCAGTAAATGTCTCCAATTATATCTTGGACAGAACAATTTAAGTAATCTAAGACTTCTCCTAATAAATTATAAGTAATAAATAACGCATAATTTTAATATTTGATATTCCATTTTAGATCTCTAAATTTAAAATATAGATAGAAACATTATAAATTTTATAAGCTCTTTCTTAAATTGGATTAGTTAACTGTAATATTTTAGCATTTAACATTGCATCAAAATGTTTAGAGATTTTATGAGACAAGACTAAAAAATCAAAGAAACACTAAAAATTAAACAACATTCAAACAAAAAAATAACGTTTTATAAACTGAAAAATAAATACAGAAAATTTAATAGATGTTTAATTTTGAGGTTGACTTCGTTTTCCCCACCTCAACTAAAAATAGCCACTAACAAAACTTTAAATTTGCGCATGTACTGTTGTTCTATTACAGTATCAGAATTCGATAAATGATAGCAAAATATTGTTTGTCATTTTCTTTTAAAGTTGGTGACTTTTCTCGAAATCTGTGACTTTTCTTTTGCTGAAATTCTATGAAATCGAAAAAGAATCAATTTAAAAATTGATTAGCTGATTGATCATTGAATCGAGGAACATACATGCTGAATGGCGTCATCCTAGTATTTTGTATATATGTGTATATATCTGTGTGTGTGTGTCTGTTTGTCTGTGTCTGTGTGTGTGTGTCTGTTTGTCTGTGTCTCTCTGTGTGTGTTGTGTGTGTGTGTCTTCAAGAACTTAGAAAAGTAGGAGGAGAGGGGGTGGGGGGGTGCTGTCAAGGCTGCTGAGAAAGAGAGATGGTACTGTGAGAACTGTTGAGGGAGCGCAGATAGAGGCAGATTTGAATTACCCGACTACCTTCCGTTTTGGCAACTGCAAATGGTCATATTTGATGCCCTTAGCTTCGTTGTAATATAGCAGATTTCACTCAACATTGGTCAATTTTAGAGCTTTTTTAATTAATTTATTTCAGGAATGTTATTGTTTTACCCCAAATGAAAACGGGTCTAGGCGGTCTCCCCCCCCCCCCGGCGGACTCCCCCCTGGCGATCTCCCCCCGTAGGCTGACTCCCCCCCGTCCTTCTCCCCCCCCCCCCCCCCCCCATGGCAGGTTTTTTTTAGTTAGTAAAACTTAAGTCAGCAAGACTTGTACATTTCTTTTTTAATTTTGAACTCACCTTTCATCTACTTTTACATAATTATTACTAGGAAATTAATCTGCTTTAAAGTCCAATTACGAAATTACAATCAAACACTTACTGTAAACTGATTTTTCAAATGCGATCACGAAATTTAATTTACAGATCACCAGCTTTACTGTGTCACCACCTTACTGTTTCCTCGTATAGTCGTAATGAAGGCCATCTTGATGTGATAATTTGGCTACTTTTTGGTGAGGTTTTATACAACCATCTACGTTCTCCGGACGTAAATCTGATATCCATAAATAAACCAAACTATTCCGGAAAACATCATCATCAGTAGCCTAATCTGGCGGTGATGGCTAAGAAACAATTGCAATTCTTGTGCATGCAATGAGCATAACACTAGATCCGACGTTTCATTGATTAGGTCAAAAATTCATTATATCAATCACTTAATTGTACAGATTAAAGAAACATCAATAACCCTTTGGTCTTCATACATCAATAAGGAAAGCAAGTTTGAGGGGGGCAGGAAAAAAAGGAGTGAAATGTACAAGTTTTGCTGATGTAAGTTTTAAAATAAAATCTGCCGTGGGGGGGGGGGGGGGGGGAGAAGGACAGGGGGAGACCGCCTAGGGGGGGGGAGACCGCCAGGGGGGAAACCGCCGGGGGGGGGGGAAAGCGCCAGGAGGGAGACCGCCTGTTCCCAATGAAAACTTACGTATGTTTTATTCCATTTATAAGGAATAAATAAAATCACATAACTAGAGGCAACAAAAATGCTGACGTCATAAACGTTAAGAAAAGGAGAAATTAATGGATTCAAAACTTTAAAAACGTTCAAAGCTAGCAGCTGTTTATGTTGCACAACTCCTCAATTACCACCCCCCCCCCTTCCGGGGGGCTGAGGGTAGGGCAGGCACACACCAGAATCCCCCTCCCTCCCTTTTTGGGGGGAAACAGGGTGTACTGAATGAAAATCCCCCACCCCCTCCTTTCATTGAAATTGGCACTCCATGTCACTGACTAATTCCTTACAGGCTTGGCATCAGGACACACCAGTGGAACGTTATTTCACAGATAACCACACAGATAACCACGCAGATAACCACACAGATAACCACGCCACACCCAACACCACTGATTTATATATCAGCCCTGAAAGCATGGAATTATTGAAAACTCGACACAGAATTGTTTACAATCGGATTCCCAAAACCGGAAGTGGTCCGGCCAGGCTATTTATGGAAAGGAGTGCTCGCGATAAGGGCTATACGACATTATTTTATACGAGATTTAAGAAATTACATAACGGGTCGGCACACAGCGCCAATGACGTCATCCATCACATGAGCCAAACATTGGATAAGATGAAAGAACCCTGGCTGTTGATTGGGCATTTTAACTTCATTGATTTTACCAAATATGGTATGAAATTTCAGCCGTTGTATATCAACTTGGTTCGTGAACCCGTTTCTTGCTTTGTCTCTAATTATTATTTCATCCGTTTCAAACACCCTCGGCCCATGAGCGATAAAAGAAGAAATATGACTTTCGACCAATGTGTTTTGTCGAACGACCGAGAATGTGGCACTTACACAAACATCACACGCCTGATTCCGTTTTTCTGTGGTCACGAATCACATTGTATAAACAACAGCGGTGCAGGATTAGCAACAGCTAAGAAAAACATCATACAATCCTACATCGTCGTTGGTTATTTAGAAAACATAAAAGAATTCTACACCGCCTTGGATTTTATGCTTCCGCATGCGTTTAAAGGAATATCATATATTTATGAAAAACAGGGTTTGAAACGTGAGCGCGTGAGTAAAGGAACGAAAAAAGTACAACCCTCTGACGAGGCGATAGAGGAATTCAGAACACGCATACCGCACGAGATCGAGCTCTATAATTTCGCCAAACAAAGATTTGACATTTTAATGAAAAACATTCAGAAATTAAAGAACAATATATAGTAAATAAAAAAGTGACAATAAATTTATATGTGAGCGCATGTTATAATTTATTTATTGTTGTGCAAGCTGCAGATGGGATGGGGGTGGTGGGGGAGGGGGGGGGTGCAATCCTCCATCAGCTCAATTGGCGGAATTCCGCGAAATACTATTCATTAAAAGATGGAAACTACTTTTTTTTAAATCCATTCGCTTTGTGTCTATACATAACAGACAGAGTTCCTCAGAGGTCAGCTGTTTATAACATCGAGGTCCTTCGGCCTAATCCAACCAGAAGGCAGTCATATTGTTTTCTTGGTCCACTTGTGCATACAAACTATCAAAAAATGTACAATGCACAACTTCCGTTTCATTTTACGGGTATTACGTAATAGAATTTACTCTCACCCAAAAACACAATCTAGAGCCATTAGTTGCTGGAATAGTTCAAGGTAAAGACAATGGGGAGTGCAACGGAAGTGGGTTGGGGGAAGGGGTTCAAAACCGATTTTCAGCATCTAAACGACCCTTTTTTCATTCTATGTAGTTCGCACCAGCCCCTTTTCTACCGCTGTTGTTATTTATTTATTTATTTATTTATTTATTTATTTATTGGATTTTTGTACGCATGCACCCATACACTTGGAAGCCTCCAAAAAATAATATATAAATCATATAAGTACAAGTACAAGCCTCGCCTATCCCAGTACCGGCCTCGCCTATCCCAGTACCGGCCTCGAATATACCAGTACCGGCCTCGCCTATCCCAGTACCGGCCTCGTCTATCCAAGTACCGGCCTCGCCTATTCCAGTACCGGCCTAGCTTATCCAAGTACCGGCCTCGCCTATCCCAGTACCGGCCTCGCCTATCCCAGTACCGACCTCGCCTATTCCAGTACCGACCTCGCCTATCCCAGTACCGGCCTCGCCTATCCAAGTACCGGCCTCTCCTATCCCAGAATCGGCCTCGCCTATCCCAGTACCTCCCTCGCCTATCCCAGTACCTCCCTCGCCTATCCCAGTACCGGCCTCGCCTATCCCAGTACCGATCTCGCCTGTCACAGCACCGGCCACTAGACCAGAGCCTCCTCCAAACTGCTTTCCTCTCAACCCCCTCCCTTCCCCCCACAAAACCTCCCCCTCCCCCCTCCCTTATCCACTTCACCGTGCACGAATGCTATGCATTCTCTCCATATCTTAATTCTGCCTCCAGTTTAAGCGTTTTAAAAAGCATGACTGTTTATGGCAAAACTCCTTTTTTTTTTTTTGCAAAAGCCGCTCAAGAGCTTTTATCAATTTTTTTGGAAAAAATTAAAGAACACTGCTTGTTCTGTTCATGCTTCTGTTCAAATCCGATCAATCACATTGTGTACGTGTGCTGTTAAAAAGAAATCTATAATTTAAAATCTAAAATTTCACATCAGAACCAACCATTTAATTTTAGTGTGGGGAGGAGGGAAAACATTAAGGACGATAAGTCATAAATGTTTTACACACATAACCATATAACCATATAACCACATAACCACATGGTAAAATATGGTGACACATGTGTTTCACGTGTTATGGTTGTCATATAAGGAGTGGATACCATGTTGTTAGAGTGGTCGGTGGTCACCATTTGTAGGTCACATGGCTACACAGAAATATGGTGAAAAATGCTTGTCACATCCTTACCACAGGACGGCAATACTGAAAACATTACGATCACGTGGTTTCGATATCATTTTCGATATCATTTTTGAAAGGACTTTCCATATCACTTTTGATATCACTTTCCACATCATTTTCCACATCACTTTCGATATCACGTTTTGATATGACTTTCCACATCACTTCTGATACCACTTTTAATATCTTTTTCGATATTACTTTCGGTATCACTTTAGATATCACTTTTGATATCATTTCTCTATCACTTTGATTTCGCTGCACATTTCAGAGCGCCTTATAATTTAGTGGTTCACGGCTCCGTATATCACTGTCAATACTACTATCGAAAAGATTATGAATTTTCTTCCCGAAAAGATATGAGAAGTTTCGACGCAATAAAGTTAAAAGTGAAAAAAAAGAATACTTACACAACAAAGACACAATATCGATTAAAATCAAGTGCTTAAATATGTACAAAAATAATAAATAAATAAATAAACAAATTATCAAACGATACATATTGTAGAAAAGTATTTTGGTAACTTTGTGCAACCTCATGCGTTGCCATAAATATACTGGAAAAAGTTTAGTTTTTTCAAGCGCTTTGGGTGAAAGGTAAAAAACTTCGCAGCGATCACACAGAATAATAGTTTGGGTGTAAAGAACCCGGTAACTTTGTTTATTTTGTTCATTTATTTATTTTATTTTAATCTGTGATAAACTGGAGCCTCCATACGAGTTTGTAATCACAATTGATACGAAATAAGGACAAGAAAATTCTATGATATGTGAAAAATATTGGTGTGTTCATATCAGTGACGTCATAACAAGGCATTGGATATAATTTATGTGAAGTATATACAAGATGTTTTGATAACATGCGTAATTAATATGTTATTTTTTTTATTTTATGTTATTATCATATAATTATGATGCAATCATATATTAAAATATTAATAATAATATACAATAAAATCAAGTAGTAAAATGTTAAGCATAAAACAATGCTGGAATTATTTGCTTTTATCTTTTGTGGTTGTCACGACGACAAATTTCTTCTTCCAGAAAATTTCCAAGTATAAATGGAAGGTATGTCACTTTTATTATTACTATTTTTCTATTTCTATTTTTTAATATTTTCAACGACAAAATATTTTGAGTCTTATATTTTTATTTGTGTTTTTTTCTGTAGTGTTAGAAATAAATAGTAAATATATGTTGCTAAAATTCACAGGCCCACAATACTACTAACATTTACACTGCTAAAGGGATATGGTAGTGTTTTATAATCATTTTTAGGGGAAAGGAGGGGACTAGGTGGAAGTGTCACGGTGGTCTCGTGTTCGAAGTGCTGGTAAAATTACGACATACTCATAAACAATTTTTAAAATTGTTGTTGTTGTTGTTGTTGTTGTTGTTGTTGTTGTTGTTGTTGTTGTTGTTGTTGTTGTTGTTGTTGTTAATTTGGCTTTATTTATTTATTGTTATAACTTATTATTTCTTTGTTATTGTTTTTTATATTTATATAGCTGAAACTAACTGGAGCAACTTACGAACCTCCGCAATTATATGACTGCGACAAGTACAAAAATATCGACCCATACAACAATGCCGAAAACGTCGACATGCTGACTAAGCATAATCGGATAGTCTACAACCGAATACCGAAAACCGGAAGTGGACCGGCGCGGGTATTTATGGAAAAGCATATGAAGAGCAAAGGTTACGTCACAGAATACTACCGGATGTACCACCCAAGGCATGGGGAATTCATGCACACCTCTGACGAACTACTAGCCAATGTCAGTCAGAAACTGGATCAGATTCAGAAGCCCTGGCTATTCATTGGCCATGTCCATTTCATAAATTTCACTAAATACGGCATGAAACATGATCCTATTTATATCAACTTAGTTCGTGACCCCGTGACGTCATTTATATCATTTTATTATTACATCAGATTCAAGCGTCCTCGGGATATGAGTGAAAAGCGACGCAATATGACGTTTGACGAATGTGTTCTGTCGCAGGATCCAGAATGCATGGAATACTCCAGAATAACGCGTTTAATTCCGTTCTTCTGCGGACACCATTCGTACTGTTTATACAACAAAACCGCGGGTCTGTCGGCAGCCAAACAAACCATACTAAAACACTACAGCGTCATTGGCTATCTAGAAAACGTCAAACAATTTTATAACGTCCTGGATTTTATGTTGCCACATTTCTTTCGCGGGATAAAATTACGGTATCGATTTAATGGGGACCATCACCAAAGCGTCAGCAAGGGAACGAAGAAAGTAAGTCCCCTCCAAGATGCCATCAACGCATTCAAAACACGCATTCCTCATGAACTCGAACTCTATCGTTTTATCACACAGCGTTTCGATTGTTTATTGAAACAAATTCAAAACATCAGACCGGCTGCGCTACACTAAATCAATTTAAAATGTCAATAACATTTTATTTTTTATATTCAATGAATTAAAAGAACGCCCCAGAGCATACATCACAAGAACCTGGTCATTGTAGATAAACGATTTTATGACATTTTAAGGCGTTTAAGAGCCTATAAAATTCATCTAAGACATAAACTGTGCAATCAATATTTAACCGCTCGAAAACAACACATAAATCTTCTATTTATTTTCTTGAAATATTTCTCGATTCAATTACAATGTGAAAAAAATATTGAATGGCTTTTTTCGTTAAGTACTGTTACATGACTTGGGCAAATGCTGCAGTCTAATTGGTCAAGACCCAAGTCAATATTTTTTTAATGTTGACCAGAACGCACAACTCCATAGAATTTGCAGTTATTTGCAGTTATCGCCAGTTTATTCGTGTAGAGATGTTGACTTATTAACACTTGGAAAGTTGAAGACTTGCAAAGCGTATATTGAAGTTGTACGGGGCCAAAGTTTCGAACCTTTTTTCTCTTTAGTGATAAGTCACTTTGTCTGTGCTACTCCTCTGATCACTCACACTGGACCATCAAATTTCGCACATATATAGTACTTGATCTGAAATTGTGCACCTTACTTTTTGTTTTCACCTTTATTTTCCTTTTTCTGATCCAAATGTGAAGCAAAAAACATTGATTTTTTAAGGGCTGCAGCAGCATTGGCACAAACCCATCAACAGCCAAGATTAATGTGAATTATATAAATGATGTGTTCTTCATTTGCAGGCACTAAATACGCTGAGCATAGAGAAATGCTTGTGTTGGTTTAATAAGAACGACGCGTGGATGCAAAATCTTACCTGGTCATTTTAAATACATTGTTCATATAAATCACTAGCTTCAGTTATGCACACTTCTTGATGTGAGTAGGGGGATGGGGACTTGGGGAGGGGGGGGGATGCAGTTTCATGGAGTAAGTAGCAAAGTTGTTGTTTTTTTTGTTTTTTTTTTTTTTTTTTTTCTAGAAACTGGCAAAAAAAGTCTTTTACTAATAGAAAGTTTTTGAAATCATTTAAAATAGAATACTTCCTTGTCTGTAAAGGAAAAACAAATAAAACTCAGGATGAATTTTTTAAAAGTTATACAAGAAAGTGATTTTAAACATATTTTTGGCTAGGTGTGTAATATTTCGCCCTTGAGAAATAAGTTCTCGTTTTGAGCCAACATGCAGATGTTATTGAACAGTCACGAAAATCCACATGAATGTCAACATTTCTCACGTGTCAGTAATGCTCTATGTTGATTGGTCAAGTCTGACTAACTAATTTCAGCATCTATTTTTAGGCCAGGTGACCTTTGGTCGCATTTGCTATACAACTAACGTGGGTTTTCGTTGACCTGACCGAACCTCGACAACTCTATGCTTAAGTGATCCCAAAATTACAGAAATTCTGCCAAAATTGTCCTTCTTTCTTTTCTTTCTTTCTTTTTTGTGTACTTTTATTTTAGCGGATATTCACTTGGAAGAAAATGTTGACCTCTAGATCAACATTTTGTTGTAGTAAGTCAATATACATTTTGCCACTTTATGACTTAATTGTGTTTCTTTTTATTAAAATAACTGCAATATCACAGACTGTTGCCTTCTTGTCAGCATTGAAAAACTATTGACTTGGGAGTCGACCAATCAGATTACAGCATTTAACTCAATTATGTTACGATTATGATGGCTTGTGAAGAAACACGAGTGCTTTACATTTATTTATTTTTCATTTATTTTGCAATTTTTCCAACAAATGGTTTGTAGATTGGTTGGATTTTTCAAATTAAAAATATCGCCGTAATAATGCCGTCATTGTACATGCATCCAATTTTCTCCAGAAAAATTCCTATGTCCAAACATCGATTTAAAGTTGTGGCGTTGGCCATAGCAAACCACCAACCCCTGTTGGGAGGAGGGCGGAGGTACTTGGTACCATATGTAGCACTATACGTGTCCCAAAAAAAAAAAAACACGGAGAAAGGAGGTGATTTTGAGTTCATGCGCGGTCCGCGCGAACTTTCAATTTCCTTAAAAAGGGGGTAATTTTCATTCAGTACTGCACGTTTCGCATAAAAAAGGGGTGGATTCCTTCTGGAATTTACCCAGCGTTTTTGTTAAAGAAGGAGGCTTTATTTCAAAATTAGCACTCCGCGTTTAGGGGTCGTTTTAAAAGGTCATAGACACGCATGGTAACCAGATGGTAACCAGGTGGTACGTGAGTGACCCCCGGGGCTCACCACATGAGTTCTGGTTTTAATTTGGTTGTGATTGGTTCTAACCATGTTCAACGTCCTGCCAACGTCTTTGACACAATGTTGAACAGAAGTTGGATAACAAACGTTTTCAGACGTTGTTTTTGGGTCGTATACACGTCGGACTAAAAACCCGAAAAAGATCTCTTGTATTATTGTTAATTGTATTTGCAATGAAACATTGATTAG
>OX457029.1:69376664-69511385 GCA_949752745.1 Protula sp. h YS-2021
AAACAAAGTGCACTTGATTTTTATGTAGGTGATACATTCTGTAACTCGTCGCTAGTGTAGCAATGGAACGCCAATGAACATGTCATTCCACCAGATGAAAATCCAGTTACTTAGAGGAAATATTTGTCGTTAGCGCAGTATAACGTCAATAAACCGGAGACCCACGGGACTGAGTTAATTTGTCCGGTTTAGCGAGGTGTCCGGTATATTGAGGGTCCCTCATTTTCCACTATTTTCCAATATTTTGGCTGTACAAAGAAATTATACATTTCACGCTTCAATTGTTCGTAGCGACAAATGACTTGAAACAGAACTTGTTCGGAAGGGCGAGGAATGCCCCGCCCCCCCCACCCCTCCGTGGAAAAAATGCCTGTTGAGAAAATTACAGCCTTTTGACAACTGCAGAGAAAAGCCACCTAACCCCCCCCCCCCCCCCCCCGCCTTCCGCTCTCCCTCTACTATTTCCCCTTCCCTCCCTTCCTTTCTCCCTTCTTCCAAATTTTCTCAGGGATTTGTTTAGTTCTAAAGAGCTAAAGCGATGTCAGCCAGGAAGGTTTTACTGTGCTTCCCGATGTGTCATACGCAGCAGATAGAAAAGCAACAAATAAGACTTATTTTTAATAAACCTCAATACTATAAAACTCCCGATTTAAAGTGACTTTTGTGTTTCCGGAGAAGAAGGATTACGAGATCGGGAGAGAGAAACCTCAATAAACCTCACTCTTGATAAGCAAACCTCAATAACCGGACACCTCACGCTTGATAAATAAACCTCAATAAACCGGACACTTCACACTTGATAAAGAAACCTAAACAAACCGGACACCTCACGCTTGATAAAGAAACCTAGATAAATCGGGGACCTCATACTTGATTTTATTTCTATTGCAGTGCCCAGGAGGCAACAGACAGCTTTGACCAATCACGGCCCGTCGTTCCTCCCCGGAACAGTTTGGATTGTGAAATCCCACCCCAGGACTCGTCTCTCGCAGAATTCCAAAGAGGTGAGCGATAATGGGGACACTGGTGCGAAAAAATGGGCGGAATATATGTGATTGGGGTGGTGTTTGTAAGGAGAACGGAGGGAGTAGCCGCGGTAAGTAGATGGTGTTTAGGAGGAGAACGGGATGGGGATGAGTAGTGTTTATGAAAGCAACGGTGTTAGAAAGGCAGGGGATTGGCAAGTGGTGTTTATGAGGAGAACGATGAGGAGGTAAGTGATGTTTTTGTGTATTGTGTTGTGGATACGCGAGCGGGGGCGTGGGGAGGATGGGGGGACTAAGGGAGAACAGGGTTGGGTCGGGTTGTTTTATAAAGACATGGGTTTGAGAACACGAGGATAGGGTTGGTAAGTGGTATTTCTGAGGGAGGGGTGTGTGTGGTGTTTGTGAATGCATCGATGTGGGAATGGGGTTTGTTAGTGGGGTTTGTGAGTACAGCGTCGGGGGGCAGGAGAGTGACATCTGTGACTAGAACAGACACAGGGGGAGGAGGGGCTGGCGGGGCGGGGGGGGGGCACAAGGCGGGGGTGGAGGGGGGTTGGCTTAAGTCCACCATGTCGACTGCGTCCAAAACATTTACAACTAAAGTTTACTTACATGCTACTGTAGCCACCAAACTGGTGGGCTGCTGTACTTCATTATAACAGCTAGAACATTAAATTAAAATTTATTACAAACGAAAATATGTAAATATATTACTCTGTAAAATTAAATTACTTTGCTCTTATTGTAGACGCTCAAAATAGTCCTACACCGGAAATGGAAGGGAAAACGGAAGTGAAGTCACGTGTGGTTTCCGATTATGCAACATCGGAAGCAACCGAACACGAAGAAACCCGAACCGAGCGCATCGCGAACGCCGACTCGGAAATTCACGAACTCGTCAAACAAAAGAAAGACGAGAGTCACTTTGAGGAAATAACCAAAGACGGGATACGCATTGTCCGAGATGAGAGTGTGGAAGCGGTCAAGGTCACCCGGGAAACGAGCATCACGGAAAGTCAGTTAAAGTCTCTGCAGTGCTCCCATATCGTAAATAACTCTTTCGATCCGAATGCTTTTGAAACCGAACGCAATATTGAGATTACGGAAATTAGCGAGAAGAAAGTCGAATCGACACCGGCAGGTGATAGAGATGTGTATGAGAATACAGAATCTGACGTCACAGTGCAGGTGGTTACACCAACACGGAAGGACAACACGGGTGAAGGAGAGAATATCATTATACATGTGGTGAGACCAGATGGGGAAGAAAACGGTATTGAATGTTCCGATGAGAATCCGGAAGTTCACGAAGAAGAGATCGTAAAATCAATCAAAGTATCCAAAGAGGAATCAGCGCTTAGTGTTGACATAGAGGGAAAAGCCGCACCTGATGTTGACATACAAGAGGACTCTCCATCGGGTGTTGACATACAAGAAGTAGAACTAAAACCAGCGAAAGTGAAAACCACAAAACAGAAGGAAATAGTTGTGGATAAAACAAGCAAGGTGATTGGTTCTCCCCAGGAGAAGAAACACAAGGTCAAATCGCCTACATCAAACAGTGGCGGATTCTTCAGTAAATTCAAAAGAAAATCGGAGAAAGATAAAGCTGCTGAAGAAATTGAAAAAGAAAAGGCGAGAAAAGAACAAGAGAAAACACAGAAAGAAAAGAAAGAAAAAGAGAAGGAACGCAAGCAGAAAGAGAAAGAGGAAAAGGAGAGGAGAAGAAAGGAGAAAAAGAGGAAAGATGGCGGAAGGAAAGAAGGCGGGAAATCCAGCGACAAATCGGATGCGGGTTCTCAGGGAACTTCCCCTCGAAGTCCGGAATCCGTCGATTTAAATAAGAGCTTTAATTCTAGTCTGGGACCCGATTCTGAAGGGCATGACGCGAACTCGGTGGATGAGGAACCGATCTCACCCCGGGTGATTGAGAAGTCACCGGAAGAGGTGCCTGTTGCTATATCACCACCAGTGATGACGATGATGACGTCACCAGGAGAGCGACCTGGCGTGTTTTACGACGACGATGAGGAATACGAAGAGGCGGAGATAGCGTATCCGGTGGAGGTAGGGATCACAACAGAAACGCTCGATTTGAGATCTCCCCCCCCCCCACCACCACCTCCTCCCCCTCGGGCATCATCCCTCATGACAACCAAAGCAATGCGAAAAAGAGCATTTGATTAAAAGCATGAAAAATTGTACTTCCAAGAAGAGATAGAATGAGAGAGTATTGTGTGAGGGAGAGAGAGACAGACAGACAGACAGACACAGAGAGACAGACAAAGAGACAGAGAGAGAGTATGTGTGAGAGAGAGAGAGAGAGAGAGAGAGACAGACAGACAGACAGAGAGACAGACACAGAGAGACAGACAAAGAGACAGAGAGAGAGTATGTATGTGAGGGAGAGAGAGAGAGAGAGAGACAGACAGACAGACAGAGAGACAGACACAGAGAGACAGACAAAGAGACACAGAGAGAGAGTATGTGTGTGTGAGAGAGAGAGAGAGAGAGAGAGAGAGAGAGAGACAGAAAGACAGACAGACAGACACAGAGAGACAGACAAAGAGACAGAGAGAGTATGTGTGTGTGAGAGAAAGAGAGAGAGAGAGAGAGAAAGAGAGACAGACAGACAGACAGACAGACAGACAGAGAGAGTATGTGTGTGTGAGAGAAAGAAAGAAAGAAAGAAAGAGAGAGAGAGAGAGAGAGAGAGAGAGAGAGAGAGAGAGGGAGAGAGAGAGAGAGAGAGAGGGAGGATGGGGAGAAAGGCAGGAGACGGAAATAGCGTATCCAGTGGAGGTAAGGATTACGCCAAACACGGTCTGGTTTGAGGACCGTTTCTATCACCTCCATCCGGATGCCTCTGAAATCGTATTTCTAATAAACTGACTTGGAATAAAACAACGGAAACTGGAAACCAAGTTATGAATCTCCGACGTAACGTCATTATTCTCTCTGACGTGTGAATGTGATATATGCTATCTAATAAAGCGTCATGATAACTACTATAATCTTATAGAGAGATAAACTAGACTGATTTCGCTACCCTGTAGCGTAACTTGCTCTCGGGGGGTCCAATAACTGAAGCACCTCGATTTATCCATGCCAAAACTATAGACTACATTACTCTTGAGGAAGTGAACTTCGATATTATTTTTGATTGTTATTTTGTCAGTGAAGGCGGTGTTCTTGGTCTAAAATTTGATGGCAGTTTCACCAAGGTTGGCGCTAAATCTGCATGTTTTGTTATCACATTTCTGTGGAGGCGCAGATAGGTTTAATTTAATGGTGCTATTAAGCGTAGCGTTTTAATGCGGACATAACTCATAGTTGTTGTTGGTGGTGTTTTTTATTTATTTATTTATTTATTTTCGCCTCTCAGTCTGAAATATATAACATGAAAACTTGTGGTTGAGTGTGTTTGTATGGGGGTGGGGGGAGGGGGGGGGGGGGAGGTTTGGAGTGCGGCGTGAAACTAATCGGTGGAAGGATGGGCGAAACTCAGGGTGGTCACTGGGTGGGGGGGGGGGGGCATGGGTTGAAACTGACGGAAGGAAGAGGAGCTGAAACTCAGGGGTGGTGACTGAGTTGGAGGGGGCAGGGGGTGAAACAGGGATTATAGAGGGGGTGAAACCGAGGGGTGGTGATGGGGTGGGGGAGGAGGTGAAACTGAGGGGTAGGGGGAAGGGGTTATTTTAGCGTTCTCTCAGATAAAATGATCCACTGACATTGCTCGCCAAATCTGTAAATAGTGGATCACCAGAATCCAATTCTTACGTCGTTTCTCGAGAAATGTTTCCCAGTGAACACTTAACCACTGAGTAACCTTTTTTCTGTAGATTAGTCAAAATACAGCTATATCTATACCAGTCAGACAGACTGATAATAGTTTTAAAGATTACATTCCTATATTATGTTCACACCTATCTGAAATAACAGCAGAATATTTCTTAGGAGTAAACAAAAAATATGAAGAGACTCCATCAGCAAAGCGTCTGAGATGTGTGTGGGGGGGAGTGGAGGCCGGAGGGGGGGGGGGGGGGGGCGGAGGGGGGAGTCCGTAACGGATCGCTCTAACAGTCACTCCTGCAGCAAATCCGTCGAGCTGGCTAATGTTACAAGTATTTATGATAACACAAAGCGAAGGATTAAGAGCCCACTCAAAGAGCTAACGTTTTGTGTATCGTTTTTTTTTCTCTCTCACTTTCTTTTCTTTAGGTACAAATACAACACAAGACTGGGCCCACGGAAGCACAGCACCAGAAGACTGGTTCCGCAGAAGCACCGGAACCCAGGAGCCATGAGTTGATTGCACAGCACGAGGATGTAAAAAGCCACACGATTCCTCGTGGCCATAAGGAACCTGATCCACAGCCGTATATCCAGATCCCACCCAAACCGAGCACTTCCGGAATGCTAGCGCCACTGCATTCGCCCGATTCCGGAATCAGCTATGGATTAGAACGCGACGTCAGAACGACGGGCCATTTCGTCATCGTCGCGATCGATTTCGGCACGACCTTTTCCGGATACGCTTTCAGTTTCACACGAGATCCAGACTGCAGCATCCATATGATGCGCAAATGGGAAGGCGGAGATCCAGGTGTCATTAACCAGAAGACACCGACCACCCTTCTCCTCAAGCCTAATGGAGACTTCCACTCGTTCGGCTTCGCGGCCAGGGATTTCTACCATGACCTTGACTCGAAGGAAGCTCTCAAGTGGATGTATTTCGAGAAGTTCAAGATGCTTCTACACCACGATGCAGTGAGTCTTTTTTTTTTTTTTTTATCTCTTTTACTTTTTTCTCTCAATCTCTAGTTTTTTTTAAACATTTTGCCAATATTTACAGCTTGGTTGGAGTTTATGTAGGTGGGCGAGGGGGCGGGGGGGGTGCGGGCGGAGGGCGGGGGGAAAGGGCGTACGGGGGGGGGACGGGTGGTCCGAAGCAAGCAAAGGAAGAAAAGCCCTTTATGTTTAAAATAACGTGACTGGACGTGACATCACGTGACTGCACTGACGTCACACGCGTAAATCCACAATGGGCTGCCCCTCCCTCACCCCCACCCCCTTCCCTCTGCCCCCCCCCCCCCCGTTCTGTGTGTCAGTCATGTTTATTAGCACCATGGCAACCGAATTCTGTTGCTATCTGATTGGTCGGGTGACTGGTATCTGATATCATGCACCAATCCGTTTTATCTGTTTTACAGCTATCCAGAGTCTCATATCTCAATATCTTCAATATCTCAACGTTTGTAATTTCAGTTTCCTACAAATGTCTCGTTTCACTCCATTAAAAAATATATTTTTAGCTTCAACAAAAAAAACTTTCGGTTGTCAAAAACAGCACAGACACAACTACATCTTGTTTTGTCTGATAGCTGTGATGTTTTTTTTTTTTTTTTTTGTTCTAAAATCTAGTTTGCGTTTTCATTGACCCTTAACGTAATTGATATTTAAATGAAATTCAGTGGCCAACATTTGATACTATGTATCCGAGTGCGGCACTGAAAGCCAATTGTTGGAAGTAAAATATATGAATAAAAAGTATTTCCAATGCAAGTCATTTTTTTGCCATTCTTGATGCATGAGCACAGCGTGATGTGATAAACTACACGGTCACACTTTTTTTTTCTCTACACCGGAAGTAGCATTTAGTGCGGGGCAGCTGTCTGTAGATTTTAAACCAATTAAAAATCCCAGTGACTAATACTCTTTGGGGAGTGGATGCCTGACTGTTGCATATTGACGAGTTTTTACTTAACTTTGCATTCCGTTTACGCCCAGTCACCTGGGAGGGATGGAGACACACCCCCTTCCCCCCTCCCTCCCTTGGGGGGGGGGGGGAGGCGGGAGGGGATTCCAATAATTGTGTTGATTGCGATATGCGCAGTGAAAGATTGTGTGTTTTCGCATAACAAAGTGGTTATACACAATGAGTTGACAGTAATGGACCTGCTTTGAGAGGTGATTGTAGTTGCTAAACAAAACCCATGGTTTTCCTGAGTTTTCAGTAATTAGCTCATGGTCATGTTTCACTACTGTTGCTTTCCTTGTTGATAAGCTCGCTGAATTAGGCAATCTCAAGAGTTGCTACAAATTGTAGCGAGATTGCAAGATAGTTGTTCAGTGGTGGACCCAAGACGGGGGAGTGAAAGGTGGCGGGGGAGGAGTGGAAGGTGGCGCAGGGGGGAGGCGAGGGGTTGCTAGGTGGCGGGGTGAGAAGAAGATGGCTGGGAGGAGTTGTGGGCGGCGAGGGAGGGAGTAGTAGATGGCGGAGCGAGTGTTAGGTGGCGGGGAGAGTGGGTTGTGGCAGGTTGAGTGGTAAATGGCGGTGGGGGTGTATAGCTTGCGGGGGGAGTGGTAAGTGTCTCAGGGAGTGGTGGGTGATTGTGGAGGGGGAGTGGTGTGTGGTGTATGTGGCGGGGAGAGTGGCAAGAGGGAGGATTGGTGGTCGGCGGGGAGGGTTAAGTGGTAGGTGGAGGGGAGAGGTAGGCATCCGGGGGGGAGGGAGGGGGAATCAAGCTCAATTGTGGATCCAAAAATTTCTTGAAGCATAATCTAATGAAAAATTCTCACAAATGATTCGGAAGAGGGGGAAGGGGTTTGATTTCCCCCCCCCCCGCGCATCGCCTCCATCCACCTTGGATCCGACCCTGTAGTTGCTTTAGTTGCTAAAGTTGGCTTCAGTATACTTCACATTTTTTTTCTTCAATGATAAAAACAATACAAGATCTGAGAATTGCCTCGGAGAGATATTCAGTTCTGACCTTTGCACAAACATGTACGTAAGTACAAGATTTTTGGCATTATATGCTTCAGAATGTATACCCCTCTCCCTGACCACCCGCCGTTTTCTGCCACCCTTCAGCTGCCTCCCTCCTCTCGGCTCGGGGGGGGGGGGGGAGGTGGGGGTACTTGGTCTGGAGAACGTGATTTCTTCCTTGCTATAAAATACCAAAAACATCTGATTGGCCAATTCGAAAAGACCCCTAAGTGCGTTGAAAGGGCGAAAATAAAAAAATTAAAGAAACCTACATTTTAGAGTATAAGGACAGCAATATGGTAATGATCAATAAATAAATCAGTGTTTTTGTAAACCTGGAAATTGAGTCAAAATAATTCAACATGGTCAAAACGCTCAGCCCCGGCGTTCACAAAAGTTAACTGCGCAGCTAACTCCACTTCGAGAAGCGAAAACCGGTCCATCTAACTGTATCGCACCAACAATTTTAGGTAGATATTTGTTTTGTTAAAAGGGTTAAATTTATGAATACACTTTCGGATGTTCTGCTTGCTAACGGCGCAGTTAACGAAACTGCACAGTTAATTTTTGTGAATACAGCCATTGCAGTTAATTTACACTACTGGATAATGTTACACTCTTCAGGCATGGAGTTTGCTATTATTATTAATCACGGCGTCAGTTGATCCGACAGAGGGTTTGTAATAAATCGACACCTGCTAGGGAGGCACAGGGCCATGTGATGCCAAGGCGGTGCTGCAACTTTATCAATTACCGCGATATAATGCTTTAAAAAACCGGAGATCAACCAAGAATGTTAGTACCCACCCCCCCCCCCAAAAAAAAAATCCCCCCTCCCCCCCCCCCCCGTGCCACCCCCACCACCATTGAAATAAGCATGCTTCGCATCCAGGCACTCGAAGTCAGCAAAAAAAAAAAAAAAAAAAGATTGCTTAAAACACGGACTCGCAGCCTTTTGTATTTGACGTGAACCCAACCAACAGCTTTTTTTTTAATTCATGTGACATATACCTTGAGGTTTATTTCATTACTGAGAGGCTATTTGGCAGAGAATCCCAATAATGTCCTTCATATTTAAATATATAACCGCTGCAGGGGTCAAGTGGCGCCGAAATTAGGACAAGCATTGCCATAAATCTTGGCTTTATTTATCATGGAACATAAATATTTCTAAAACGAGATATGCACTCTTAAGTTTCAATATGGATCATGGACATCCTAAGTCTGGATATAAGGCCGTAGTTCTGTTTAAGCACCGAGAATTTCGTTGTTGTCCAACAGCCGGATTCTGTGGCCATTCGATCTGTTGTGTATGAGAGCTTTTTCTTCACGAAAATATTGGCTGAGGGCAGGCGTAGATTGCCACGCGGAGGATATGACGGTGGAGGGGGGAGGGGGAGGGGGAGGGGGAGAGGGGGACACAGGTGGGGGTGGTGAAATGGATCGAAGGATGTGCCTTGACAGCTGAAAGCTCAGTTCGACCGTAAACTTGGTGAGGGACCTTAAATCCCCAGACCGCCCTCCCCCCCCCCCCCGCCTTGGTTCCACACCTGACTAGAGGGGGAAAGGTTTTTGTGCACAACGGGGGTGAGGGTGGAGGAGGTGGGGTTGTTTCCAAATAACAGCTGTATCGTTGATTACATTCTTAGGGGCCATCCAGAAATTACGTACCTACGCTCAGAGGGTGTGGAGGGTGTTTTCTAGAATTTCGCATTGGTGATGTCACCAATTTAGGTATGGTGGGGGGAGGGGGCAGGGGTGGAAACCAAGCCCGACACTTTTGCCAGCATATCTCGCCCTGTGGATGCATATGGCTGCCGAGATAAATCAACACACACACCCACATCACATCGCCAGGCGTATGCCGTGATTCAGGATTGTTGTTATGACAACCACTGACAATTGTTTTCCTAAAGAAATCAGTATAAACATTGCCTTGTGTACATTTCTGGGGCCACCTGTCTGAATCTCGCAGAGGCCTCAGGTTTTGATGTTGTGTTTTTTTTTTTTTTTTTTTTTTGACTAACACTAAGCAGCCAGTACACATGAACTAATTAACAGAAGAAGAAGAAGAAGAAGAAGAAGAAGAAGAAGAAGAAGAAGAAGAAGAATTTTAAAAGCGATAGGTGCCGTTCATCACCAATGAAAAACTTTTAGTTTTTTTTATTTTTTTTTTACTCAGTTCCTGATTGAAATCGAAGCGCCAGTTAGCTCGCTTTCAAACGGATCGAGTCGTCCAAAGGAATGATAATAGTAGCTCTGGAGGCTAGTACTGGTCAAGTGTCGTAATAATTGTACTACTGTTAATTTTACTTGTAGTGGTGGTGGCAGTAGTAGTAGTAGCAGTAGTAGTAGTAGTGGTAGTAGTGATGGTAGCAGAAGTAGCTATACTGGTCTCAAGTGTCGTATAAGTAGTAGTAGCAGTAGTGGGTGTAGTAGCAGAGCTAGCCCAACTTCGATGAAAATACTCTTACCGAGTGATCATAAACCAACACCCAGGCACAAAGTTTCCAAATCCAAAGAGCTTTGATTTAATAAGGACCCCTCAATATGCTCTCGTACAGGCGTACAGTTCGGTGTTAAATTAAGTCCTCATACAATGCTGCTCTAATCGGTGATCAATCTTACCTGTTACTAAAATGGTCAGAAAATGAATGCGAGGTATTTTAACAAGAGGCTGTTAACTTGACCTGTGATTGACCGTGATTGGCATGTTACTGACATGTGATTGACATGTATCCTCTTCTCCTTAACCCCCCATCCAAGTCAAGAACATAATGGTCCCTTTGACCCATTTGACACACTTGTGAAACAAATGCCCACTTCAGCAGACAGATATTTCAAACATAAATACTTATATATGTCAACAGCGATGCAAACATACGGTGAGCCAATCACGAGGGCTCTTGTTTTTAACAACCAATCATCAAAGAGGAAGAGCTCGAGTAAGAGTCCCTTCATTGTTGTTAATTTATTGATAGTCTAAGTGATGGTTAAAGTACGTGTCTTTGAGGTATGCGGCGGACGGGGGGGGGGGGGGGGTAGAGATAGGGGCGGGGGAGAGGGGGAGGAGGTTGTCTAGGGCAAAGCGGGGAGGGATCGGGAGAGGGGAAAAGGTTGAGGTGGGTAAGCCAGGGAAAGATCCGGATGGGAGGGGATGGGGTAGGTATCCGGGGGGGGGCAGGGAGGAGGGTTGAGGTAGGTAAGGTAGGAAGGGATCTGGAGAGGAGGGCCTGGGGTGGCTAGAGCATGGAGGGATCCGGGGGTTGAGGTGGATAAGGCAGGGAGGGATCCGAGGGAGGGGTCTAAGGTGGGTAAGGCGGGGGAGGGATTCGGGGGTTGAGGTGGGAAAGGCAGGGAGGGATCCGGGGAAGGGGTCTGAGGTGGGTAAGGGAGGGAAGGATCCGGGGAAGGGGTATGAGATGGGTAAGGCGAAGGAGGGTTCCAGGGTCGGGCACGAATGGGGGCTATAATAAATTTTCTACCACTCTCCTCTTATTTTGTTCCCTTCAATTCGATGCAGAATTTTTTTCACAAAGCAGAACACAAAAGCCTATGAAAAGCACCTCATCCCTCTCCCCCGCCATCCCCCCATCCCAGTGCCGGTATCTGGCTTAATGCGAGCATTACAGGATGGGGTGCTGGTTTAACAGTCAATGTTTCCAATTTCATAGGTACAACCCTGTTATTTTTTAATATTTTTAACAATTATTAACATTTTTCATTGTTTTTTTTTTTCTACATTTTTCAGAACTTGAACAAAGATACAGCGATGAAGGCAGCCAATGGAAAGTCAATACCGGCTATGACAGTGTTCTGCCACGCCCTCCGATTTTTCAAAGACCACGCCCTCCAGGAGATAACTGACCAATCAGATACGAAGATCACGAATGAGGACGTGAAATGGGTGATCACGGTGCCGGCAATCTGGAAGGCCCCCGCCAAGCAGTTCATGCGGCAGGCTGCTTATATAGTAAGTGTTGTTCTGCTGCAGACAACCACAACGGCGCTTCAGCCAGCGTCTGTAGCCTCTCAGCCCACCCCAGTAACGCTTCAGCCGGCGTCTGTAGCCCCTCAGCAAACCCCAAAAAGCGCTGCAGTCAGCGTCTGTAGCCCCTCAGACAACTCTAATGACGCTTCAGCCAACCTATGTAGTGCTCCAGCCAACTCATATGGCGCTTCAGTCAACCCCTGTAGCCCCTCAGCCAACCCCAATGGCGCTTCAGCCAGCGTCTGTAGCCCCTCAGCCAACTCTAATGGCGCTTCAGCCATCATCTATCACTTTTCAGCCAACATCCATGGCGCTTCAGCCAGGCTCTATGACGCTTTCACTAACCTCTGTAGCGCTTCAGCCAACCTCTGTGATGCTTCAGCCAACCTTATGGCGCTCCAGCCAAGCTGTTTAGCGCTTCAGTCTGTTGTGTTATTGAACGTTTCACTTCAGCCAGCCCACTACTGGTTCCATGAACAACTGCTCTTATTGAAAGACGTGAGCCACTTTCTAAACCCATCCGCTTTGTGTTTATACATAACAGAGGGGTTTCTCCAGAGGTCACCTGTTAAATAACAACACGAGTAAACAAACCTTTCTGTTATTAAGACAATAAATAAATAAAAATGCATACATAAATAAATATATGATCAAATCTTTAATAAATATATTTATTTAGAACTTTTACGTGATTTATGCATATTACAAGTGGCGTAAACGCAAGTAGAAATCGTAATATGCAAATTGACAGGAAGAATTCGATCAATTATAAAACAAAACAAACGTATTTTTTGATATCTGGGTCAATGCACCAAAAACGGGTTTGGTGTTGCTTTTTGTCGCATTGTTTTTAATATTGCACCCTGCGCCACCACACCCTCACCACCACACCCTCCACCACCACATCCTCCTGCACCACACCGTCCACCACCACACCGTCCACCACCACACCCTCCACCACCACACCCTCCACCACCACACCCTCTACCACCACACCCTCCGCCGCCAGACCCTCCACCACCACACCCTCCACCACCACATCCTCCTGCACCACACCCTCCTGCACCACACCCTCCGCCACCCTGCCCTGGTCCTTGATTCGACAGTAAGCCTCATCACACTGTCCTGCTTCTCGTCCGTGTCAACCAATCAGGGCACGACTTAAAGTAGGTCAGGTCTGGAATTCCCCAAGTAATCTAGGTCAAACAGTGCAGCGTTCTTGGGCAAGTGATAGGAAAATAAATACATGAAAAAAAAATAGATCAGAAATACTTTGGGGTGATATTTTGGCAGCATTCTGACAAATCTGCAATCATCGGAAGTTGAAAATGACTTTGCTTATGTAAAATGATCTTTTGGATAACTCGTCACATAACAGGCTGGCATAGCATCAGAAGAGATTCCCGAACAGCTGTTAGTCGCCCTGGAACCGGAAGCGGCCTCCATCTACGTACGCCGATTGCGCATGCACCAACTGATTCCGGAAAAGCCCGAACGCCGTCCGCTGTCTCCGAGAAAACACGAAGAGCTTGACCATCCGTTCAACATGGATCGAGTCGGCGACGAATTTCGAGATGGTATGTCCATATTCTGACATGATAAAAATACTCGTCGCTTTTTTTTTTGGGGGGGGGGGGCATTTGTCCTCAATACTTTTGCCCCTTTTTTTGTTCAGGGTAGCCCCGCCCCCCCCCCCCCCCCCTTAGCACCCCTAACCCTTCAATACATGAAATCTTTATATGTGACGTGCTTGTGATGTACGTTGTTGCTAATTTACATGTGTGACGTGCTTTACGCGTGAAGTGTTTGTTTTGAAAGTTGTTGCTAAGTTACATATTCCCCTTATGGGGATATATTTCTGTGTGCTTGGAATGAAATGTGGAATAATAAACAAAGAAATTGAAGAACTTGAAAAAGATGTAATTTCCAAAAACTGTGACTTTTAACGCATTGTTTGTTTGTTTGTTTGTTTTGTTTGTTTTTGTTTTGTGCATGTGGGGTATTGGTGTGTTGTTGTAGATTCGAACCTGGACCACAGCACACCCCTGAGTTCCCCCCGCACCCCGCTCACACCCTCCAGTAGTCATGACAGTTCCGTCACACCGTTCCGTTACCCAGATACTGTCGGCAGCGAAGTTGAAATTCCAGGTTAACAAACAATTTTGCTAGTTCATTTTATCTTGAAGTGAAAATTCTACTATAATTTTCCATACACTTGCTGTGTTAGAATTTTGTTAGAATATAAGTAGAATCTCGAATTTGATGATTTTTAAAATATTTGTTAGCTTGCATTTATTTGTTAGCGAAGTAGAGTTTCCTTGTTCAAAGCAACTTTCCTTTTATTTAGTTTATGTTTATTTTTGTTTCTCCACGCACGAGTTGATGTTCTATGTTTGATCAGGCACAAGTCAGATCATATTTTGTTTCACCAGGCACAAGTCAGATCATATTTTGTTCACCAGGCACACGTCAGATCATATTTTGTTTCACCAGGCACACGTCAGATCATATTTTGTTTCACCAGGCACAAGTCAGATCATATTTTGTTTCACCAGGCACACGTTAGATCATATTTTGTTTGATCAGGGACACGTCAGATCATATTTTGTTTCATCAGGCACACGTCAGATCATATTTTGTTTCACCAGGCACACGTCAGATCATATTTTGTTTCAGCAGGCACACGTCAGATAATATTTTGTTTCACCAGACACACGTAACACATGCTTTGCTTTTCACCAGACTCATGCTGCATGATGTTTTATGTTTTACCAGGCACATGTTATATGATGTTTTATGTTTCTTCAGGCACTCGTTATATGTTCTATGTGTGTCCATGCACGCATAACATGATCTTTTTGTTACATCAGGAACGCGTTACATGATGTTTTATGTGTTAGTTGGTACTGATTGCATGATGTTTTGTGTGTACCGTCAGGCACGTGTTACATGACATCTTATATTTCAACAGACACACTTTCAGTGGCGTTCTGTTTGTCACCAATCACACGTTGCATTGCGTTTTATTTGTCACCAAGCACTCCGCGTTACATGACGTTTTATGTGTCACCTGGCACGGGTATCGTGAGGTTTCATGAGTCACAAGGCACGCGTTACGTGACGTTTTATGCGTCAACAGGCCGCGTTACGTGACGTTTTGTGTGTCACCAAGCAGGAGTTAAGTGACGTTTCACACGTCACCGGGCCCGCGTTACGTGATGTTTTATGTGTCATCAGGCCCGCGTTACCTGACGTTTTATGTGTCATCAGGCACGCGTTACGTGGCGTTTTATGTGTCACCAAGCAGCAGTTACGTGATGTTTTATGTGTCACTAGGCACGCGTTACGTGACGTTTTATGTGTCACCAAGCAGCAGTTACGTGATGTTTTATGTGTCACTAGGCACGCGTTACGTGACGTTTTATGTGTCACCAAGCAGCAGTTACGTGATGTTTTATGTGTAACCAGGCACGCGTTACATGATCGTGGACTGCGGCGGTGGGACTGTGGACATCACGGTGCATGAGATGGACGCCAAGACGGGAAAGCTACAAGAGCTCCACAAAGCTACGGGAGGACCGTACGGCTCCGTGGGTAGGTGTCTGTCCCCCCCCCCCATCCCCCGTCCCCCACCATCCTCCAACCCCAGCATACGGCTCCCTGGGTAAGTGCCTGCCCCTCCCACTAGCCCCCTCCCCCGTCCCCCACCATCTGCCAACCCCATCATACGGCTCCATGGGTAGGTGCCTGTCCCCCACCCCCCATCCCCCGTCCCCCACCATCCTCCAACCCCATCATACGGCTCCGTGGTTTAGTGCCTGCCCGCCCCCCCCCCCCAGCCCCCGTGCCCCACCATCCTCCAACCCCATCATACGGCTCCGTGGGTAAGTGTCTGTCCCTCCCCCTGACCCCCCCCCCATCCCCCGTCCCCCACCATCCGCCAACCCCAGCATACGGCTCCGTGGGTAAGTTCCTCCCCTCCCCCTCCCCCGTCACGCACGCACATAGACGGGTGAGCTGGAAGAGCTCCACAAAGCTACGGGAGGACCGTACGGCTCCATGGGTAAGTGTCTGTCCCCCCCATCCCCCGTCCCCCATCCTCCAACCCCATCATACGGCTCCGTGGGTACGTTCCTCCCCTCATCCCCAATACTCATCCCTCCTCCCCAACCCCACCCTCCCTTTGTTTTGAATTTTGGAAACGTGCTATAGAATAAGAGATTTCTTGTGGTTAATTATAAATAAGATATCGTGTTGACCATTTCAAAAAAGTTTTTGTTTTGATAGAAATATGGTAACTTTTTTCTGGAGGAACAACTATGCGAAAATGGCCTTCGTGTTTTCATTATTATTCCTAAAATAAACAGTGAAAATAAACAGACACACATACTTTTCTGAAGTGGACCAGTGTACACTGAAAATCAGACAAATTTGTGGAGCTCAATTGAAGCCCAATTTTTTGGCCCGCCAGTGCAGGGTAGCTCGTATATAAGACCACCCCACAAATGGGAAACTTTACAATAGTACCGTTTTACGGGACTTGTGTTTGTACAAATCCCACAAGTAGGACGAAAATGGGTCGTTTTATTAGTTCAGTAGTACTGGTAGGTCTCCTATTGCTGGGGTTTCACTGTACTCAGAATTACCAAATACAGTGAAACCTCTGTACCTTTGGACAGAGAAATGTAGTCATATATAAAGGAAATTTCTTCATAAGAAGTTCATTTTTAATTCTAGGGTGCAGACCATAATCATGTTTTGAGGTTGTTCTGTTTTTTTTTTTGGTGTTTTTTTTTTTTTGGGGGGGGGGGCACACATGGTAACACATTTCATACCAAGTTGTCCCCTCTTCTCCCCTCCCCCCCCCCACCCCTGGGAAATCATCTTCCGCTTTTGTGGGGGTTGTTCTGTGAGGGCAATTTCACGGCATTTATTCGCAAAGAACCATCATATTTTTCAATGTTTCTTATGGGCAGGAGTTGATCTGGAGTTTGAAGAACTTCTGGTGGATATTTTCGGTGCTGATTTTATCGAAGCCTTCAAGTGCAAGTATCCCGTCGGCTGGGTGGATCTCATGATTGCATTCGAGTCCCGCAAGAGGGCTACCAATCCGCGAAAGACGAATCCACTCAATGTGGCACTGCCCTTCACCTTCATCCATTTCTACAAGAAATTCAGAGTAAGCAAATGCCCTTTTTTATGCATGGAAATTTCCACTCGGATGACAGGGGAGACAGTGGAAAATTCCGACACCCCTGTTCGCTATTCAAATTTTGTTTATTTTCTATTCAAAATAATTTCTTTTCTAGAGCTCAGTTATATAGATCGATACAGGCACAGTTGCCAGTATTTTAATTCTGTTATAATGTAATTATAATAATTAAAAAAGTGTCCTAAACGTCTGAAATTCTGCTTCGTCTTGATTCAGGACATAATTAAAAATGAAAAGAAAAAAAAAGAGATATCTGATGTGTAGCAATACAATAAACCAGTCCCTTCCGTCCATTTCTTTCCTCTGTCACTCCCGTAAAGCAGCACAGTCAGGTGGAGACAGCCATCCGCAATTACAAGGACCCTCACATCCGGTGGTCGACCCAAGGCATGCTGCGGCTCAACCCCGAGGCCATGCACCGGCTCTTCACGCCCACCCTGGAGCAAATCAAGGTGGCGGTCGGCGACGTACTCAATAACCCCAGAGTCAAAGGTCAGGCACTTTTATACACACACACGTACACACAGACACACACAGACACACACAGACACACACACATACACAGACATACAGACAGATACACACAGACAGACACACAGACACACACACACAGACACACACACAGACAGATACACACACACAGACACACACAGACAGATACACACAGACAGACACTTGACAGACATACACAGACAGACACACACAGACACACACAGACAGATACACACAGACAGATACACAGACAGACAGACACACACAGACACGCACACAGACAGACAGACACAATTAGACATACACACACCGACAGACAGACACAGACAGACAGATACACACAGACAGACACACAGACACACACACAGACACACACACAGACACAGACAGACAGACACACAGACACACACACAGACACACACAGACAGACACACACACACATATATATATATATGTGTGTGTTTTCTTGAAGTTTTAACAGACGCCCGTTATAACCTAACATGTTAAATGTATGATTATATAGTTCAGGCAAATAGATTTCTCAACACTTAGATCTTAAGTGAGTTATATACATGCGTTACTTTTGCAAGCCCAAATCGTCTCTTATGGAACATTATGTAATATACACATGTTGTTTGTGTTACAGACATGTATCATACATGTGAGCATAATATGTCACATATGTTGCAAACATATGTTACACTTGTTACAGACATAAGTTGCCTGTGTTACAAACATATGCCACACGTGTTACAGAAATAAGTTGTATATGTTACAGACATGTGTCACACGTGTTACAGACCTTACTTGTATTTGTTACAGACATAAATTGTATATGTTACAAACATATGCCACACGCGTTACAGACGTATGCCACACGTGTTACAAACATATGCCACACGTGTTACAGACATATGCCACACGTGTTACGGATACAAGTTGTATGTGTTGCAGACATTCGGTACATGTTCCTGGTCGGAGGCTTCGCGGAGTCCGGAGTCCTGCAGCAAGAGATAAGACACGAATTTGGCCACATCGTTCAAATCAGAATACCTCAGGACACGAGCCTAGCTATCCTTAAAGGTGAGTGTTTGCCGTGTGTAATAAACGATATCATAGTACTGAGGACATTGGCCCAGCTGTCCTTAAAGGTGAGTGCTTGCCGTGTGGAATTAACCAAATCATATAACCTCAGGACATGGGCCTAGCTATCCTTAAAGGTGAGTGCTTGCTGGGTGCAGTGAACAAAATCAGAATACCTGAGGACATGGGCCTAGCTATCCTTAAAGGTGAGTGCTTGCTGGATGTAGTGAACAAAATCAGAATACCTGAGGACATGGGCCTAGCTATCCTTAAAGGTGAGTGCTTGCTGGGTGCAGTGAACAAAATCAGAATACCTGAGGACATGGGCCTAGCTATCCTTAAAGGTGAGTGCTTGCTGGATGTAGTGAACAAAATCAGAATACCTGAGGACATGGGCCTAGCTATCCTTAAAGGTGAGTGCTTGCTGGGTGCAGTGAACAAAATCAGAATACCTGAGGACATGGGCCTAGCTATCCTTAAAGGTGAGTGCTTGCTGGATGTAGTGAACAAAATCAGAATACCTGAGGATATGGGCCTAGCTATCCTTAAAGGTGAGTGCTTGCTGGGTGCAGTGAACAAAATCAGAATACCTGAGGACATGGGCCTAGCTATCCTTAAAGGTGAGTGCTTGCTGGATGTAGTGAACAAAATCAGAATACCTGAGGACATAGACCGTGCTATCCTTGAAGGCAAGTATTGGCTGTGTACAGTGAAAGATTGAGACGCCTGAGTAGAAAAATGAACGAAAAATATAAAAGACAGAAAAAGAAAACAGCAATGAAATTTTGCAAAGATTTAAATTAATTTGAACATGATTCCAGGTGCCGTCATATTTGGCCTTGACCCCACAGTCGTGAATGTCCGTCGTTCAAGATTGACCTATGGCGTTGGAGTACTGAATAGGTACATCCACGGAAAGCACCCACGTGATAAGCTTGTGTCCAAGGACGGCGTTGATTGGTGCACGGATGTCTTCGATAAATTCGTCGTCACAGATCAGCCCGTGGCACTTGGCGACACCGTGTTGAGGAGTTACACCCCCGCCAAGCCTGGTCAGAAAAGCAGTGTCATTAACATATACTGTTGTGAAAATAGTGACGTCAGATATATCAGCGATCCAGGGGTGACCAAGTGCGGCACGTTGTGTCTGGATCTAACTGACGTACAGTATCACGTGACTCTGCCCAAACGACGTGAGATCCAGGCACGTATGGTATTTGGTGACACAGAGATCAAGGTCAGTGCCCTGGATGTTACGACGGGCAAATGCGTGAGGGCCAACGTGGACTTCCTCAAATAAGGATTTCTTTTTTTTCCCCGTTGTGTTGTGTAGTGTGTGTGTAAATAGTGTGTATTCATTTTGGTGTAATATGACGTCATTCTCTCTAGTCGTAGCTGTGAAGGAACCAAACACATAGCATAGAATGTAGCATTGAGAGTCCGCCAAAGCTTTGCACCCCCCCCTCCCCCTCATCCCCGCTTCCTGCCTACCCCTACCCCTACCACCCCCTCCCCGGCTTTCGAGGGGGGGGGGGCGTTGGAAAAACCTAATAAAGTTCTGTCGCCCGGCGAAATGCATTGGTCACTCTTATGGTCTGTTGGGCCTGTATTTTGCCGGAATGTTTTGAGAAGTAAACTTGGAATAGTTCGGTAGTCTTCGGAACAGAAAGCCGATCAGTTTTACTTCGGACTGGCTGGTCATCGGAAAATATCAAACCTTCACCAAATTTGAAAACAGAAAATACGACAGAGACTAAAAATAAGTTTATTTCTAAACAAAATAAAGTGTAAAAATTTGCGTTTGATTAAAGTTGAGCAGCTTCGATAGTAGGGGAGATATGTACATTCTAGTGGACAACCCGTAGGGTAGCGGTGCCAAGGGAAAGTAACGTCATGATTGCCTTGGTAATAACAGTTGCTGTCACAGGAATGACGTCTCTACCTGCTGCTCTGTGTGCCACTGTCACGTCAACGATGACGTCACAATAAGTGGGACGTCAACTATATGACGTCACAATAGGTGTGACGTCAAGATGGCGCCATAAAGCACATTACTGTGCACATTCTTTATAGTGTTTATTTATGTTTATAACAGGAGCAGTTAACGGAACCTGTTAACTGTCCAGTTAACTTTTGTGAATACGGCCACTGCAAGCCAACAGTGAACGTTGTTATACTGCAGCTGATCTCTCATGAGATCTATCTGTTATGTATAAACAAAGAGCGGACGGATATTTTTCAAAGTAGTTCCGCTGTTTTATGAGTACTATTTTGCGCGGAATCCCCAGTAGGTCTGAGGAGTAAAAAGGTGTTCTACACAACAGTTCGAACCGCCAAAGAGGTTGGCTATTGAACAACAACGAACATTGGCTTAAAAACAACACGTAACTTCCCCATGGCCGTGTACAAACACAAAAATACCAAAATTTTAGTGGCATCGTCTTTGGTGTTCTTGATTAGGATAAAATTTAGTGAGATTTTTTTCTTTGTTTAGTTAGAGATTTTCTCGGGTTTTTTTTTCTTTATTCGTCAGTAGATAATGGAACAAAATATAAAGTCATTTAATGAAGATTGAGTGAGGTCTATAAAATGTTATGAGACATCAAGCATTGGTTTATTGTAGCAGCAGTGCGTTATTTGTATTAACCCTAATTTACTTACGTTAACTCTACTTTATTCAATCTGATAAATTCATAATTAGTTTAAATCTTAAATACTCAACGATTTATCGAACGGGTTTTGAAAAATTAGCTAGATATAAAAACAAAATTTCTTTTGAAGACAGATTTTTTCTTCCTTTATATTTTGTGTTTATAAAATTATTAAAACCAGTCTTATTTTTATACTGTGCATTATTATATTGTATTTACTATTTAAATACTCATTTGAACAATCAATCAAAGCGTTTACATTGTAAAATCTTAAGAGCCAATCAAAATGCTTGAAATAGAAAAATCTGAGCAACCAATCAGAACGTTTATATAAATATCTTGTAGAAAAACTATCGTGAATAAAACATCATTATTGAAAATATGTGTCTCATTGATGAAGTCCACTGTCTGTGTAATCGGTATTAACTGCGGGAGTTAGCCACCCACCCCCTACCCCCCCCCCACTCGAACCCTGCCTCATCCCTTACCACCCAAGCCTCACTATCATGTAACATGCACCGTCAGTGACACATTCACAAGAAAAAGGGTGTTTTCAACTCACCATGAATTTCCTTTGAACTCACGTGAGCGTCTACCAAAACAAACTGCATGGTCAGAACCAGGCACACCAGTGAGTCAAAACCAAGGTGGCCCATTTTGCGGAGAGGTCCTCCCAGGGAGGGGGGGGGGGGGGGCACTTGGAATCCTACGTGTTACCCATGCGTATCCAAAAACATGCAGAAAGGGGAGTAATTTTGAGGACAGACGCGGTCCGCGCGGAGTGTCAATTTCGTTAAAAATAGCGAGGGGTATTTTTCATTCAGTATTTATCATTCCGCGTTTCCTTCCAAAAGTGGGGTTATTTCAAAATTAGCACTTCGCGTTTACGGGTTATTTTAAAAAGTCATAGACACAGTTAGTGCGTGAGTGACCCCCTTCCCCTACCCCCCCGGGACCCACATGGTAACCAATTAGTGCGTGAGTCACCCCCCTTCCCCTACCCCCCTCCGGGATACACATGGTAACCAGGTGGTGCGTGATTCACCCCCTTCCCCTACCGCCCCCCCCGGGACGCACATGGTAACCAGTTAGTGCGTGAGTGACCCCCATCCCCTACCCCCCCCCCCTCCGGGATACACATGGTAACCAGTAAGTGCGTGAGTCACCCCCATCCCCTATCCCCCCTCCGGGATACACATGGTAACCAGTAAGTGCGTGAGTCACCCCCATCCCCTACCCCCCCCCCCTCCGGGAACACATGGTAACCAGTAAAAACTAGACGCACGTGTACGCTGGGAAATGCGTGTAGTAAATCTTGCCCCCAACACCCCCCTCCCCGCAGGCCGCGCCCCCCCCCCCCTCCTTTGTCGGGCGCGGACTTCAGAATCCCGGTTTTGTGGTAAACGCAGGGTATATAAAATGAAAATTACCCTCCCTTTCTGACGAAATTGGCATTTCTCGCTGACCGCGTCTGATCTCAAGATAATCCCCTTTTGTACGAGTTCTTTTTATTGGACACGCACGGTAATCCATATGATGGCAAATGTGTACCCATCCCCTTACCCCCCCCCCCCCACCTCCCTCCCCTACGCCTCTAACGAGGTCCACATTCCCCCCACACCTCAGATCAGGTCCCCACTCTCCCACACTCCAGACCAGGTCCACTTTACCCCACACCTCAGATCAGCACCATACTCTCTCAAACCCCAGACCAGATCAATACTCCCCACACCCCAGACCAGGTTTACAGTGACGTCACATATCGAAATAGCTATAATGCATAATTCATTATTCGTTGCGTAAATTAAAATGTAAAATTGTGAAAGGAATCAATTTTGGAAGTTTAGAAAGAAAATTTAAAAATTGAAAAATTTACCTGTTTGTATTATAATTTTTCATTTTGCTTTCGAAATGATAAATTGAAAGGATAAAATTACACCAACCATACAGCGTCCGTAAAACAGTGATTCAATAGTATACACAGTACATGCATTAGACATTCTTCCAGTGCATTGTATCAGCATTAATTACTGTCTGTATACTCTCTCTCTTTCTCTCTCTCTCTCTCTCTCTCTGTTTATCCTTCATTCTCCCCCTCTCTTTCTCTCTCTGTCTCTCTCCCTCTCTTTCTCTGTTCCTCTCTCTCTCTGTATCTCTTTCCCTTTCTTTCTCTTTCTCTTGCTCTTCCTACCTCTCTTTCTCTCTCTCTCTCTCCCTCTCTCTCTCTCTCTCACTCTCTCTCTCTCTCTCTCTCTCTCTCACTCTCTCTCTCTCTGTCTTTCTCCCTCTTTCTCTTCCCCTCGCTTTCTCCATCCCTGTCTATCCCTCTACCTCTCTTTCTTTTTCTCTCTCTCCTCCAATCTCTTTTTCTCCCTGTCTCTGTCTTTCTCTTTCTCTCTCTGACCTCTCTTTCCCCCTCTCGTTCTCTCTCTCTCTCTCTCTCTCTCTCTCTCTCTCTCTCTCTCTCTCTCTCTCTCTCTCTCTCTCCTTCTCTCTCACCCCTTTCTCTTTCTCTCTTCTTTCTCTCCGCCCTCTCAATCTCTCTGTCTGTGTGTGTCTGTCTCTCTCTCGCTAGTGCTACTACTACTCGAAAGATAAACAAACACTAAAAAGACAAGAAATAGTGACTTCAAGAACATTTTTCAGCCATTAGTAGGGAAAAAAACATGTTCAACAAGTTGTGGAACAATTGTTGTGCAACAACTTGTTGAATAACTTGTTAATCAATACCACGACGTAATATGTTCCAAAAATAATTTGAACACGTCTTTGAATGGGCTGCCCATTTGAACATCTGTTTGAATGGTGTACGTGCTCTTCTCACCCAAAAATATGGGATAAAAAATATGCTTACAGCCAGAAATGTAAATAGCCTGTAACCAGTTTATGTAAGAACTAGAAATAAAACTGGGTCAAACGGCAAAATTTTGATTAAAATCGGTTAAACATTACGAAAGTTATCCTTTTTTTTGGTTTTTAAAAAAATTAAAATTATGCTTATAGCCACATATACAAATAACCTATGACAACTTAAAGTAAAAACTAGACAAAAAACTGAATCAAATGAACATGACGAAAGTTATGTACTTTTTTGGTTTTTAAGTTAAAACTTTGGGATGTAAAAATCATGCTTATAGCCACATATGGAAATAGCCTATGACAACTTTATGTAAAAACTAGAAATAAAGCTGAATCAAATAGTAAAATTTTGATAGAAATCAGTTAAAGATTACAGCTTTTACACCACTTTTTTGCTGATTTGGCTGAATTTTGCTCTCCTGGAGGTGGTGGGGGGGGGGGGGAAGGGTTGGGGATGAGGGGTTCCTCACTTCCTCACTATGGTTAGGCCGCCTATTATTACGTCATAATGTGTTTCACACATAGTATCGCCAACAACACTACTACTAGTAGTGTGAAAATGGGCCTAGAAGTGGCACAGAGCACCCATGGATATTTTAAGACATAAAGGAAGTGAATGTGTGCGCTATGACCTTATGTGGGAGTCCTCTGTGGCGCAGTCGGTAGAACATAGGACTCATGGTCGCAAGGTTGGTGGTTCGATCCCACCTACAGGCGGCATAACCCTGAACCATGCCTTTGTGACTATTGACGGCATATAACCGTGGTGAAGAAGTGAGGATCCCCTCCCCCCCCCCCCCCAGGCGGCATGGGTGTTATGCGCGACTTCTCTGGGTATGACGTCCTTATGACGTCACAGGTGGGCCAGAAGTCGCATGAGTTCTGGCCCACCTTGTGACGTCATTATAGGCACTTCCTGTATGCCGCCTCGGGTGTTTGACGTCACGATGATTGACAGATTATATCAGTGGGTCACGTGATTGATGACGTCACAATGATTGTCAGGTGGGCAAGAACTCTTTTTGCCTTTGTGGAGTGGGCCAGAAATTTCGTTTTCACCATGCTACCATTTCTAATTTAAGATCCTACTTGCACCTTAACCGAAAACCAACCATCGACTCGAATGAAAACCCGAAAAAGTAAAACTGGTGTTTTTGGGGGGTTTTTTGGCTGATAGAGAACGGCCATACAATAAGGTACTGCTTCGAGCTCGATTATAAAACCTCAGCATGTTGATATGCTAGTCTTTTTAATTTTTAACAAGTTTTCACTTGGCATTTTAATGCGAACTGTTCCTTTAGCGCCAGCAACGTTGTGTTTCAAAAGTGTAATTCAAGATTTAAAGCTTTTAATAATATGTGTAAAGCCATTTTGTTTATTGCGTTATAATTAACAAACTCTGTAAATGTTCTCGGGTAAGAATATAATTGTAATAACTATTGTGTGACATACTTAAAGGTTAGTTAGAACAAAACTCTAAAAAATCTTATACGATACACATTAACCCACCTGTAAGTTCGATAATGTGAAATTAAAGGTATATTGATTGCTTTTTTGATATTTATGCCTTTTCATGCATTCTGTGACTTTCAGGACCAGCCGAATTCGTCGGCTGGTAGGTGTATACGTATGTAAACTTTTATCTTTTATGCTCATTCTCGTTTATTTTTCATCAGATTCCCTTCAAATGTTTTCTCTATGTAAACCTCTCTTGAAAAATTACTTTTTTTTTTGTGGTTCCGCTAAATTTGACTAAATGGAGGTCACTTAAAAATTTTTCGATGCCAGGTTTCAAAAAGCTTCCACAGTAGAAGTTCTTTCCAATTTTGTTTTCTGGATGGTTTCTTTTGAGGATTTACTTTTTCGTCGATCCGAGGAAAATTAATTTCCGGTTTTCAAAATATCTTCGCCCAGACAATTTTGATCAGAATGCCTTCAACTTTTGCATAAATATTTATCAGCAGGTCCAAAATTTATTGTTGATTCGCCAAAAATTTGCAAAATATGTTTGCAGTAAAACAAAGTAGCAGCCAATTTTGAAAATTTCTTCTCTTGTAATTTTAACTGGATTCCTTTAAAATTTTGTACTAGCATTCCATATATTTTGTCTTTTGATTTTTTTTTTACAATTTTCTAAAAATTGGTTAACTGGCGAACTTTTAAATCTTTTGATTTCTAAAATGCGTTTCCTACTTCAGTTCGATTGGATTTATTCAAACTTTTAATACTCTTCATGTCGTGTTTTTTTTTTAATTTACAAAATTGGGCTCATGCAATCACTAGAATGTTTAAGGAATCAAGTTGTTTAAAACAGTTCTTCTGACAGTAATTTTAGTTAGAATGCTTTCATTTTTATGCAATAACCGGTTTTTAAAATATAACTACCATTTTTGACGACCATACAAGCCCACTGATATGTGATTCACTAGATCTCAGCTGGTCACAATGTCCATGGGCATTCGTGATAACTATTAAATGAGAATTCAGGTACATTTTCTCTAAAAAATTTATCAATTTGTTACGAATAATAAAATTAATTTATGATTAATAAAACTATTATTAGGTCTCCTCCATTTGCGAAGACCGGTCTGAGGTGCTTCGTCTTTCCAAATATTAAAGGAGTGATTTTCTATTTTAAGAAATAATCTGTAGTTTATCAGTTTTACAAATATTTTAAACTGTTTAAAATCACATAACTAAAAGACGTTATTGCCTGTTATACGATAAATATTTGGTTAAATACGAATATTATATTTTAACAATATCTGCAAAATCATATCAAAAACATGAACCGAACCGAATATATGAAGTGCACCTCACGAACCGAATCGAAATGCATATCAAATGAATAATATATAATTACAATCAATAAATTTCTAATTATCATGACTATAAAGATATTACAAAATTTTCTTTTCCAATATTTATTCACTAAAAGCAATTATTTTGAGGAATAAATAGCCAATCTTTCGACTAAAAGTAACACATGACCTTTAGAATGATTCTTTAAATGTTTTGACGGCGTGGCTTGAGTCTTGGATAAATAAACGGTACAGCCGCTAAAGTCAATTTACGCATGTATTTTACATTATATCGTGAATTGCACCATATTCATTGTTACGTAACACCTATGAAGTAGTTACGGTTAGAGACCATTTGTATCGTCACTGTGATAATTTTACTAGCTAAAGGATATCTTGTGTACACAAGTATATTACAGCAAGTATTGTTTGAAGTAGAACCTTGAGTGCAGTTTACTGCAATGTCTGTTAATTAACTAAGATAAATAAATAAATGCGAAGAAACTATTAAAAAGTACAGATTATATTTGATTTTTTAAATTGAAAATGTCCATGCATATTTTCTACAGAAATATAACAAAGTCAAATTAGGTCTTCTTTTGTGGTGGTTTGTTTTGTGGGCTGGTATTTATAGGTATGAGTTTCCAAATCTGTGTTGCATTCGGAGTGTTTATGAGAAATCTATGGTGTCGGAACTGACACAGCTAAGTAGGCCCGCGAGAAGATGAGAGGTCGTCTGGACTCCATTAACACAACAGAAGAAGTCGTGCAGATTTTCAAAAACCCAGCAAACATCCGACGCCTTTTGTGGTCGTTCTAAAATAGCTATTAGGTCATG
Source organism: Protula sp. h YS-2021 (assembly GCA_949752745.1). Lineage (NCBI taxonomy): Eukaryota > Metazoa > Annelida > Polychaeta > Sabellida > Serpulidae > Protula > Protula sp. h YS-2021. Next base: position 69,404,347 of record OX457029.1, read on the forward strand.
ACGTCAGTACAACCAAATTTGAACTTCTGAAACGTCATCAAAATGTCGGGCTTGGTCTCGATGTATATAGCCGGAAACCGAAGGGTTTTAAAATAGCTATTTGGTCATGACGTCAATAAAACGAAATTTGAACTTGTGACTTTGCTAAAGCGAGCTACGTCATTGGCTTTCATAGTGGCCTTGAGTAACCAGGAACGTCGCTATAAAATATTCCCTGTGCCATTCATGCGTTGAAAACAATGCTTTGTGCTTGTTAAAAGAAACCACACATTTTTAAGGTAAAACGAATGTTTATGGGTATATTTAGCAATATCTAAAACTTTTATAGACCTTACACGTCACTTTCGTCTCTTTTGAAATACGGGAGGCTGGACCATGTAATAGTTTATTTTGTTAAATATGTCACAGTCAAATTTGTTGAACACAGTGAAAGACCTGGCGCGTTTGTTACTTAAGAGATAACGAAAGAGGCGGTTGGGTGATGCTGAGAAAAGTACATGGTTAAGAGGAATGAAACAGCCGAATAGAGTCTTTAGTTCCAATATCCTTTCCAACCAAAAATTGACACCGGATTGAAGTCGGAATCCTGACGTTAATCTAGGGTGAAAAACCGACGTCGGTGTCATTTTATATACAACCAAAACCAGAAGTCCGTTTTGCCATTGCAACCCGACGTCATTCTGACCATTGCATGTACAATCAAAACCGTCAATCGTCAATCCGGCTGCAAAAACGTCGGCCACAATGTTATGTCCAGATTGCCTGGCGACGAGATAAATAAGAGTCAGTCTGGATTAACATAACATTCTTAACTTTAACACATCCACATGCTATCAACATGTGATGAGGCTAGCTATCGAGCACACGACGTCTGACGTTAAAATGTTTGCTCAGAACTGGAGTGGGCATTATGAGAAAGTGAGCTATATCATTTTAATATCTGTTTGAAAGTTTTCATGGATAACATACACATAGAAACATATACAAATTGAGAACATTAGGAACATATACAAATTGAACATGTTAAAATGAATATCTAAATATTAATCCTTTTAGCTATATTTCATATTAAACGATGTTTTATACTTCGCAAATGACATAAGATAATGAAATGGAGAATATAATGATAACTGATGGTTTATGTGCAGCACTTGAGCGCAAATCTTCAGTTGCTTAAATACTGATTTAAAATGTTGAAATGGTATACTTCCATGAATTGAAGCATGATATGCAATTCTGACGAAGAAAAAGTCCTTTAAAATTGCAGTCGATGTTAACTTTTCAATACGTTTAATTATATCAGCAACACATTCACTAAGTCTCATGTCTGAGTGTAATATACAAATAGAACAAAAAGTCAGCATCAATTTGTGCCATATTTTTATCTCAGTACTGTATAATGATGTGAACAATCCTATCAAAAACATTCTTCTCAAGGACTTGGTACTGTTATAACGTAGCGAAAATTTAGTTCTCACTGTACTAAAATCCTTCAATTTTTATTTAATTCCCAAATACCGAGATAAAGATTTGATTAATTAATTAATTAGCATCATTTAATGAGACTAATATCTCTTTATAAACCTTTGTTTTAAAATGGGATCAGGAAAAGAATACATCGAAGTTTTATGAAGTGTTAGCAAAAGAAATAAAGAAATCAATTGATGGCAGAAGTGTGAAAATATTGCATATAGACGCGAGCAACAGGCATCCATGGTGTTCAGGTGCATGACTATTGAGTGTATGAAAATATGGGATATTGTGACTTTTGAGCATGAAAAATAATAAATGTTGTGTCTATGTCAATACTGAACTAAAATGTCAACTTTGGAACTCAATGACAACAAATTCAAAATTAAATACTGGCAAACATGTTACAATAACATACGAAATTATTGACTGGGAAGCACTCCGGTTAAATATATCCAGTGATTCTATAGTTTTATATGCCCACAGTTAAATGTGATGTGGATACTCGATAAAATGACTCAATGAGCATTGCTTTGAATGTTGCAGCAATTATCTATAGATGGTCTATATAATTATCGTTAGATATTTACAGCTTGTTTAAGTGCTCTCGTTTGGTTTGCTTTTGCTGTGGCTTAAAACGTAAAATATTAAACGTAGAATGATGTCTTATTGACAAAATATATTCTAGTGTCAAATTAGTATAAAACAAACGTTTTGCTAGTATTTAATTCAGGGATAACATTTGTGACAGGATTTACTTGCACAAATATTACAACTTTATCTTGGGTTGTGTTTGTCTTAACTATTTAGTTGTACTGTATAAAATTTAAAATTAGCATGAAATGTGCCCGCTTACTGTACAACATGGTAAGAGGTGATATGTCAACAAAATATTGACATATTGGCGCCTGCATAAATGTCTATAATATATAAATTTCGATAATGTTTTCCATCTCATACGTCAAAGTTTCGTTTTCAGCTACGGTTCGAGACCATATATGATGCATATAAACAAGCTTGTGTCAGCTTTTCAAACATGAAGAGGATCAGGTACAAATCTCGAAAAATGGTAGGATTGCTGAAGTGTTTTGTTTTAGCAACTTTGTCTCTTGAAGGCTGTAAATGAAACGGCTACAGTATTGCAGAAAAACTATTTTTATCGCTGAAGAACCACCGATAACCAAAAAAAAACCTCAGTATTTGTTTGTTCACCTCTGCATCAATAGGTTGGCCAGTTAGAACGTGCATCGAATTGATGCATCGACGTATGGTGTTCATGGAAATGCCATTCATTCTTCAGTGACTCTTCGCTCGTGGTCGCGCATATTTAAGTGTTTTGTTAGTCTGCGAATAATGCGCCTTCTCAATACTCCCTACACATTTTCAATAGGATTCTTATCAGGTGATTTCGCCGGCATGTGCAGACTTATAAAACGCACTGTATATATCTGCGTGCATGTGCAAATGTACCTGTATATATAAGCATATATTTAATGTCTACATCACATATATGCGCATATATACTGACTTAGAATATGCACTAACCTTGTTTCTATCGCTTCTTCTGTCAAGTTCACCTTGAACAGCTGTCTTTGTCATGGATATACAAGTATTGTACTGTTTTTGCGTTTGATTATCTACCGTTTTCAATGATAGTACATCATAACTGTTACAATGTGCATACAAACACTTTGACACAAGTACCAACACAGTGCATATAATTAAATACTTAAGAGGAAATTAATTTCATAAATGTAGGGAGCCTTAAGCGGATACTGTCAGTTGGCCTCTTTTTATTCTTATAAGTCATAGACATAACTTGATTTCACTAATATTTGGGTCTTTCTGTGTAATAAATGTACTACAGTGGAACCTGCATAACAAAAATAGCATGCCATTGTCAAAGTTTACATCAAATACGATAGATTTAAATAATTGTATTAACATAATGACAATTTGTTCTTCATTAGGTGCTATGATAATGGATTGAACAATGGTTGTGAAAAAATCATGAAGGTTTCTTAATTTTCAGAGCTGTTGATTGAGTTACTGCACTTTTCTTGATTCTCTTCCTTGGCGTTTGCGTATCCATGGCTACAGTGAATTTTGCTAAAGAGGCTGGCACAGCAGACCAAGCGGGAGAGAAAGTGAAGAACCTCGTGAACCCAAACAACACGACGGAGGAGGTAGTGCAGATGTTTGACGACTGGGCGGAGCATTATGAAAAGGTGAGTTATTCCAATTCTATCTCAACGGGATGCATGCGGGTCAGTATCCTTTAAATGATTATTCATTTCATACACAATCAGCACTTTACTTTCTGTTCAAAAGGAATTGGGGGTTCAGTACTGCTGTGGTATGCTGCATGTTTTGGATGGAAACTGTCCAGAGTTACATGCCAGCTCGTGACACAAAATTTTCTTTCCTCGCATGCTATGTTATATTATGCCCATAAGTGATGATTTCACAATTGGTAATTAAGAGGGTTTGCATGTTCATCATATATATTCGACAGGGCTAATAGTAATATACTTACGTGAATCATTTTGAAACATTTGACATGAAGAGAAATTATTCTAACTAATGCTCATCGCTGTATATGTGTTACGCGCTATTTAAATAAATATTAATCGGAGTTTATTTAAACACACAAAATACGTTTCAGGCAAAGAATACAATTTTTGCAACCGCAAAACCAGGCAATGTGTATATTTCCTGGTCTTTTCTAAGAAATGTATACTTTGCGTGATTGAGTCAGGAATTGTAGACACATCGTGATCAATATAGGAAATTTATACATTTCCTGGTTGTAAGCATACCCTGTAACATGCAAGTGGATTGATTATTATTATTATTATTATTATTATTATTATTATTATTATTATTATTATTATTATTATTAGTAGTAGTAGTAGTAGTAGTAGTAGTAGTAGTAGCAGTAGTAGTAGTAACAGCAGTAGTTGTATTTTTGTTGTCGTTGTTGATTCAGTAAAAGAAAATGACCTGGAGGAGTTTAAACAAAATTTTATGCTATGTATGCTCTTAAAAGCACTTTTTGTTGCGTCTATAATGAGTAAAATCTTGCAACAAGTGATATTTTAAGTTAATATAAATTTTAATAAGATGCATAAACACTGCAGTTTATGACTTTCCTTTTAAGGGCTAACTTTATTTTGCAACAGGACCAAGCAAAAAATAAGTGGAAATTTTATGAAGTGTTATCGAAGGAAATACAAAACACTGTTTCGAATGAAAATGTTAAGATTCTAGACGTGGGAGCTGGCACAGGTCTCCATGGCCTTGAGGACAGTCCTTCGGTTTACAGTCAAAATGTGACCCTTTTGTGTAGTATATTAGAAATAGCCGAAACATAATGTAAATATAAAATATATAGTATAACATACAATATTACACAATACACACATAAATTCCGCTGCAGTTATTTTGCTTCTAGGGTGCTGTACAATATCTTATGAGATTGTGAGACAATACTAAAGCGGTTGTTAATACGTAAAGCAAAACAACAATATCTTATAAATATTTTTGCAGATTTCAATATCTATATGTATATATATATATATATATATATATATATATATATATATATATATATATATATATATTAGTTTGTGAAGCTCTTTTGGTGACAGCTACATCGCGTCGGTTACTCGTATATAGATGGTTTGGAGCCAAGTTTGAGCATGATGGAAATAGCCAAGGAACGGGGCATTTATGAAAGACTTATACAAGACTATGTGGGCAAGAATAGACTAGATATTAAAGATGGTGAGATTCCATCGATTCATTTTATCAATGTCAACGATCCAGTTACGAAGTAACAATTAAATCGTAGGGAGTAGAAGGACCAATGAAAACGTCTCTGAAATAAATACAAGTTTTATCAATTTGGAAGGAAAATATAACCGAAATATATTGAGACAATCACAAAGCCATGATAAAACTAGAACCTCACTTCGCTGGCGAAATGTTAAACACTTGCAAAAATACTTCCTTCATTAGGTTATTTCTTGAATAATATATTGCAAACAACACAGCTTGAATACGTCTTATAAGCCGAGTAGTGTTTGCTTTCTGTTGACTTAAGGTTCAATTCAGGAATTGTAGACACATCGTGATCAATATAGGAAATTTATACATTTCCTGGTTGTAAGCATACCCTGTAACATGCAAGTGGATTGATTATTATTATTATTATTATTATTATTATTATTATTATTATTATTATTATTATTATTATTATTATTATTATTATTAGTAGTAGTAGTAGTAGTAGTAGTAGTAGTAGTAGTAGCAGTAGTAGTAGTAACAGCAGTAGTTGTATTTTTGTTGTCGTTGTTGATTCAGTAAAAGAAAATGACCTGGAGGAGTTTAAACAAAATTTTATGCTATGTATGCTCTTAAAAGCACTTTTTGTTGCGTCTATAATGAGTAAAATCTTGCAACAAGTGATATTTTAAGTTAATATAAATTTTAATAAGATGCATAAACACTGCAGTTTATGACTTTCCTTTTAAGGGCTAACTTTATTTTGCAACAGGACCAAGCAAAAAATAAGTGGAAATTTTATGAAGTGTTATCGAAGGAAATACAAAACACTGTTTCGAATGAAAATGTTAAGATTCTAGACGTGGGAGCTGGCACAGGTCTCCATGGCCTTGAGGACAGTCCTTCGGTTTACAGTCAAAATGTGACCCTTTTGTGTAGTATATTAGAAATAGCCGAAACATAATGTAAATATAAAATATATAGTATAACATACAATATTACACAATACACACATAAATTCCGCTGCAGTTATTTTGCTTCTAGGGTGCTGTACAATATCTTATGAGATTGTGAGACAATACTAAAGCGGTTGTTAATACGTAAAGCAAAACAACAATATCTTATAAATATTTTTGCAGATTTCAATATCTATATGTATATATATATATATATATATATATATATATATATATATATATATATATATATATATATATATATATATATATATATATATATATATATATATATATATATATATATATATATATATATATATATATATATATTAGTTTGTGAAGCTCTTTTGGTGACAGCTACATCGCGTCGGTTACTCGTATATAGATGGTTTGGAGCCAAGTTTGAGCATGATGGAAATAGCCAAGGAACGGGGCATTTATGAAAGACTTATACAAGACTATGTGGGCAAGAATAGACTAGATATTAAAGATGGTGAGATTCCATCGATTCATTTTATCAATGTCAACGATCCAGTTACGAAGTAACAATTAAATCGTAGGGAGTAGAAGGACCAATGAAAACGTCTCTGAAATAAATACAAGTTTTATCAATTTGGAAGGAAAATATAACCGAAATAGATTGAGACAATCACAAAGCCATGATAAAACTAGAACCTCACTTCGCTGGCGAAATGTTAAACACTTGCAAAAATACTTCCTTCATTAGGTTATTTCTTGAATAATATATTGCAAACAACACAGCTTGAATACGTCTTATAAGCCGAGTAGTGTTTGCTTTCTGTTGACTTAAGGTTTTATGGACTGATCTAGCATACGCCGTGTTATCTATTTACGCAGTGAGAGCTCGCACAAAGCTCACTGAGCAACTGTGTGTGATGTGGGTTAAGTGCTACGCCTTTACTTGCAAAAAATGCACTCTTTTCACATGGCGTTTTAACAAAGAAAACGAAATCAAAGACGAAAATAAAAAGTGGCATGCACATGTTCAGATCAAGCTCTTCATAAGTCCCAAGTTTCATGGTCGTAGGGCCCATAGTGTCAGAGAAGAAGAAGACACAAAAAATCGGAAAAAGTGTCAAGAAGAAAAAAAAAGGACGAATTTTGCTCGCACAAATTCACATAACCCTTGCAAGCCAAAGGCTTGTCAAGTGTTAAATATGTCTGTATCTACCATGTCTGTATCTACAGCGAGGTAACCCGCGTATCAGTCAGCGCGATAATATTGCATCCAATAAAGACGACATCGGTCTGGCGTAGCAAAAAAGTGAAATATTTCGAGACAATGACAAAATAGTACATGGTAAAAAAATGTGTCTGTATCTATGGAATGCCATTTTAACATTTAATGCTATTTTTGATATCAAAATAAATTTAGAGATATCAATAAATCAATTTAGATCTTATTAATTTATATTTTGCTATCAATAATTGAATTTTAGATGGCAATCAGTTTTTTAGATGGCAATCAGAATATATCAATATTCTTCACAATCAATTAGTGAGCTCAAAATTAATATTTTGCTCTCAAATATTTCATTTTTGCTATCAAGAATTGAATTTTTGATCTCAAAAATTCAATTTTAGATATCTTTAAACATTTTTGATATCAATAAATATTTCTTGATATCTCTAAATATCAAGAATACATTTAGAGATATCAAGAATACAATTACAGATAGCAAAAATGAATTCTTGATATCGAAATATGAATTTATTGAGATCAAAAATGAATTCTTGATATCAAAAAATCAATTTTTTGGATCAAAAATTAATTCTTGATATCAATAATTCACTCCATATGTATCTACCATGTGTGTATGTACAATGAGATAACCCGCTCATCAGTCAGCGAGATAATACTGCATCCAATATAGAAGACATGGGTCTGACGTAAAGAAAAACAAAAGTTTCGGGACTGAAGGATGTAATTAAAGGACAATTGCAATCAATGTGTACGATGTACATGTTTTCAGATACTTATGACGTCATCACAGGAGCCGGAGTCTTTGTACCAGGACATGCAAATACTGACTCTTTTGACGAACTGCACCGCGTAACAAAATCAGGTCAAGTTAAAATTTATGGTATTGCCATTTAGCTGGTGCCATTTTACATCCTCATAATTGCATACTCGTTGAGTGAATTAAGGATAAATCGTGTCAAGATAAATCGTATTTTGAAGTTCATGTCACATTTATACCAATATTCAAGTGTTAGATTAGTAACGTATGACACATTAAACACGACCGAGCAAGACTGTCTTAGTATATCAGGTACAAAAGGGTCCATAAAACATCAGCATAGTTCTGTCAGGCCGAGAAAAAAATCTTGGTTATCATCTCAATTTTATAACATCTCGACCCCGTCTCCCTGCTATCTTAAGCCAATTTTCAGTACTTATCGGCTTCCGAGGTAAAATTTCTTACTGCAAAATATTATATATAGAGTAAGGTGGGGCAAGACGCCCATGCGGGGTTAAAGGCCCACTCAACGTTATTTTGAGATGTGTTACTTTTTCCACTCAAAATCAAAACTGATCGAAGCGCCACATGACGAAAGCACATGTAATCTAAATAAAACCACAGCGGTGGCACATTGTTGCAAGTAAAGACATTATTTAATTTTAGGGGGTCAACTTCATAAGAATCAGAATTTTTTGGGAAGCCATAGAAGTTTTTATAGGTTACGGATTTTAGGGTAATATCATTTAATTAATAAGTGGCCTTGCTGTTTCTAAAAACATAACAGAGTGTAACCGATGATAGGCGATAGTAATTTTTTGAGATGATATTCACATTGTACCCTTCGGGGGGGGGGGGGCACCCGTGGGCCTTTTGCCCCAGGTATGGGACAGAAGTCCACTAAGGGCAAAAAAAATTTTTTATTCAGTTTTTCTTGAAAAGTAAAAAGTTTTAATAACTGATTCACTATTGCGCAGCTAGAGGGATTTGAGGTTGAACACCAACCAAAAGACAAGGAACATATCTCAACTCAATAAAATTTTATAGCAAATCGCGCTTAAGGGAGGCTTAAGGGAAGACTTCTTTTTCTTGCGATTTTAGTGAAATGGCCGAGGGATGAGGACAAGGTTATTTTTTAGTCGGCTTATGTTGCCTTGTACCATGTTTACTTTTAAGCAATTCTGGTTTTGGAATATAAATATTTAGAAGTTTGCAGGATTCTAACGCCGTACTTTGACTTAACTACATAATTAAACACAAAATGCTTTCTCTGTTTTGCTAAGCACCTTATCGTCTTTCTAGAGCTAAAAGTAATACACCTGAACTAAAACCCATTGCTTGTATTTTAGGCGGTGTCTTGTTCCTGTCTGTCAGCGAGCGATATTACGAAGACCAGTATCAAGGCTTTGGGGAGAAGTTTGATAACAGAATTATGGATTTTGTTGATAAAGGATTGTGGAAGTTGGAAAGCCGCACTCTGGCTGATGGTTACCTTGCACATTACAGGGCCTACGTCAATGTAGTGAGAAAAATATGATGAAGAACTACAAGTTTAGTACGTGAAATAGTACACGTCAAGGCAAGACCATGTCTTTTTGTTTGTTTGTTTTTTTTTTAGCTTTCCGTCCTTCTTTTTTTCGGCCGGTCAGTGTCAATCCTGTCGATCACTTCGTCCTAAAATATTTGGAATGAAGTACGTAGTAAAAATATAATGCGTCGCATTGGTGGGTCAAAATTACACCGCTGTTGTTCAACAGCCACTCTCAGGGGCGATTCGGTCTGCTGTTGGACCTCTACGGCGATTCAGTCTGTTAGTGTTCAACAGCCAACCTCTACCACGTTTCGGTCTTTGTTGTCAAACAGCCAACGTCTATGGCGGTTCTGTCTGTTGTTGTCCAGCAGTCAACCTCTACTGTTATTCGGTCTTCTGTTGTTGTCCAAAAGCCAACCTCTACGGCGATCCGGTCTCATGTTGTTATCTAAAATAAAATCTCTACTGCGATTTATTCTGTTGATTCTGTCCAGCAGTCCACCTGTCCGGCGGCTCGGTCTGTTATTGTTCAGCAGTCAACCTCGATCTATGGCTATTCGATCTGTAATTGCTGTCAAGCAACCAACCTCTACGGCTGTTCGGTCTATTGTTGTTGTCTGACAGCCAACCTCTACGGTGGTTTGGTCTGTTCGGCTCACCTGGGATTTGGGGAAGACAGACTCATTAAAAGAGAAAAACTACTTTTATAGCGCTACACATCTTTCATGTGTTGTAAAGAAAATCCTGCATCTTATACTTTATAATTTTATAAATAAGGTAATACAAGATATATTTTATTTTTAAAATTTCATATGATAAAATCCTTTTCATTTAAGTGTTTAATTAATGTCAATATATTGGCAACGGGAATATGCACAAAATATTTTTTGACGTCATCGAAACGCCCTGGATCTTTATAGCCAATTTACATTTCTCTGATTACTGATGACTTATAAACGATTCAAAGTGCTAGTTTTGTTCTTGCCCTAACCGTTCATTTTGCATCAAAATCGATTCGCGCTAATGATGGTGTTACTGAGCTACGTAGAAGCCGTGGGGCCATTTGCGCACCAACTGGTTACAATACGTATTCATGACCTTTTGAAACAACTTCTAAATATGGAATACTAATTCTAAAATATTACACTTTTAATCAAGCGAGGAATGGAATTCTTAAATAAACCCCATTTTGTTTGAAACGCTGAGTACTAGCCTTATGTCCGTGTGTTTTGGATACGCATGGTGACACATTTCATGCCAAGCGCCCCTTCCCGATTCCTTCCCGAAGCATAAGCATTGTATAAGATACAATCGAGTTCACAATTTTGGTGCGACGAATCTAAAGGCAGTAGTTCTCCAGTACAAGGTGATCCCGCAAATTTTAAAGTGATATTATGTACGGTTTCATCCAGGCGTTACTGACTTCTTATGAACTCTTGGTAATCTGTGTCATAGTATCCCCAACATATAGTTTGTAAAACGTTATCACTTCATTTCTGTGTCATACCGCACAGCACACAAAGGAAATATACAACATTTAGTAGAATAATTGTAATAAATAAACTAATAATTATAATAAATAAAACAATAAGCTTAAATAAAATTATAAATTATAATCATAAATAATATGATAATTATCATAAAGATAATAATAATAAGATATTTACTAATTTCTTAAATATCTTGTCATCTTTGGCTGGAGTCTTGGGTGGGTAAATAAACGATACAGGAACTAAAGTCAATTTACGCATGTGTTCAATTTACGCATGTGTTTCACAATACATCATCAACAGCATAATGTTCATTGTGACGTGGCACCCAATGAAGTGGTTACGGTTAGAGACCCTTTTCTATCGTCAAGTACTGTCTGAAGTATATAACATCGAGTACTGCACATTGCACTTCGTAAAATAACCCAGAATACCTTATACAGGATTTATGAATATTAAATAACTGTGATTAAAAGTATTAAATTACACTGTTCTCAGATATTTTTGGGGGAAAACTGCATTTAGTTAATTCCTAAATCAACAATTGTTCGACAAAATGTTTCAACAACGTATTATTAATCAGCTAGGAAAAGGTTGACTCAGAATAAGTCAATTTCTTGTAACTAGCTGACATAAATAAATGCGAAGAAACTATTAAACAAGGCAGGTTTTATACATATTTTCTAGTCAAATTAGGTCTATTTTTAAAAACTCGTATTTATCGGTAAAATCTTAACATATTTAAATGAAGCAAATATATAAAGGAGTTGGTCTTGTTATTACGTAGTGAAAATTTAGTAATCACTGTAATAAAATCCTTTAATTTTTATTTAATTCCCAAATACCCAGCTGAAGATTAGCCTACAGATTTGATTAATTAACATCGTTTAATGAGACTAATATCTCTTTATAAACCTTTGCATTGATCAGGAAAAGAATACATCGAAGTTTTATGAAGTTTTTTATGAAATCCAAAAATCAACTGGTGACAGATATGTGAAAATAATGGACGCAGACGCGAACAAAAAGCATCCAGTGTTCAGGTGCATGATTATTGAGTGCATGAAAATATAGAATATTTTGACGTTTGGGCATGAAAAATATTAAATGTCGTGTCTATGTCAATACTGAACTAAAATGTCAACTTTGGAACTCAATGACAACAAATTCAAAATTAAATCGGCCAAATGCTACAGTAACATACGAAACATACGAAAAGCCTCCCGTTTAGTATTTCCCGTGATTCTATACTTTCATATGCCCAGTTAAATGTGATGTGGATACTCGAGAAAATGACTCAATGAGCATTGCTTTGAATGTTGTAGCAATTATCTAACGCCTGCCTGCACCTCCAGGCCCGTTTCGTACTCCTAGATGCCTCATACTAACTGCTTACTCATTACTCATACTAACTCTTCTAATTATCTTTTTTAACAGTTACCCTTGGATATTTGAACGTCCTATTCACAATTCCTATAGATCACGCTGCAAATTATGTAGCGCTGGCTGTGTATGGTTTCTCCAAAAACCATAACTTTGAATAACAAACTAAAATGTTTGACTGATCACAGATCCTAGCTATAGAAACAAACGTATTTGCATCAGTACACACGCACATACAAATGAACTGTGTTGTTAAATGAACAAATTGAGTTAACTAAATAGTCATTTATTTGGTGTTTGCGTAAAAGATGGGCATTATGCTTTTAATGTTCTTACCATAGAATATGCAAACCTTGACTTTGGAAGGGAAAATTTATCGTGTAATTTCACTACTGCAAGGTGTGTATGTTGTAATTCACCAATCAGGTTAATCCTTATTTCTTTAAATAACATTTTAAATGGAACTACAGAATAATAGTGCAGGTTTGTTATTGATTTCAGGCATATATGACGTAAAACAGGAGCAGGCATTTTAGCACCAGCCAATATAACCACCGATTCATTGAACGACAAAACCATGTCACTTCCATTAGTCGCCATTAATTTCCCCAATATGCCGAGGCTGTAGATGTTTACACCTTAAAAGAACTATCTGAATACATCGTTGTGACATACAGCCAATTTACTTGTCCTAAGATCGCCCAATCTCTCCAGGTCCAGTATCTCCCTCAGGTACAAGATGCACTTTATTTCAATATTCCTCCGTTCTGGCGAAAATTCTGAAAAATCCTGACAACATCACAAAACGGTGAGTCATCTCAAAGCTAATGTCAAAACACAAAATCTTAACATCATCACAGAATACCTTTAGGTGTCACAAGTCTGGTGCATTGATGCGAGTACTTTGAAAAGAGACAAGTAAAGGAATAGTGAAAACGCTAACCATATACTGGAATATGTAATAATGTTTGTACACGTATTTTAGCTACTGCAAAGGCCCTGTAATTATAATTGAATATTCAGTCATTTAGTAATAGGAGTGTGACTTTAAACTGTATGTTTTGGTGGCATCTTGTTTGAAAATCACTGAGGGATACCATGAGGATGAATATCAAGGTTTGGCTGAGAAGGTTGACAAGAAAATTCAGACATTTTCTATCATGGTACATTACAAGGTTTACGATGTGTACTATATAAAATATAAAACTGCATTTGACAAACATGCAATCTATACCAGGCTAAATATCAAAGCCTACATAAACGTGTTGGGTTTCCAAACATTAACAAAATAATAACTAAAACTATCGACTCAGTTACGATGCTAATATTTAATTATGCATACTATAATGCAACAAAAGCACCATAAGAGTGTGATATATTGAGTCACAAGTGTTGTGTTGACTCGTGTATTACGAGTTATCACTTTAACTCACAAAACAGCCTTAAAATCCTGAAATTTGCGAATTTTAATTACTAAATTGAAATCACATCCTCATTTCTAGTACTGAAATGAATTACATTAACAGTGATAATTAAAAAAGGAAGAAAATATTCATTTCACTCCATATCCAAATGCTTTTAAAGGGAAATGCGGGTATCTCACCTGCAATTGACATTTCCTTCATACTTTCACAGTTTTATGCTTGAGGGTTAACATTCAAAAATTGAAAAGAAGAATGGGGGTCACCGATGTTATAAGAGAAATAAAGACACTGAAAGGTCGCGTACTTTACTATAGAAACTATTGGGAAAGCCAAGAAATTTCAATCAAAATGCAAAATTCACACAGAGTCACAATTGACAATTACCTCATTTTTCCCTGTTCGAAGAAAACGTCATAAGAAATGTTTTAAGCTAATAAAAAATATATGTCACCGAATCAATAAGAGAATTATACAATCTTTTTGACAAAATCCCATTGACTCAATGAATAAGTGGTGAAAATAATGTAATATGATTTTTATGAACAATATATCAACACAGGCCCTTCTAGGAACAAAATATTAATACAGACCATTTCTGGAATTTTTCGATCTAGACGGATTTAGTAGTTATTTATACTGTATACACATGGATTCAAACTCATCGATTTTCAATGTAATGCGCATTTCGGTCGCTAGATGGCGCAGAGATACCCGCATTTCCCTTTAACTTAAACAGGCAGTATCACGGGACAAGTGCCCCATTTGTATTACAGTATTAAACAAGTAAATACACATTATATTTGGAAAACATTTATTCATTGGATTAAAACAATAAGAAATTGTAAGAAAAACATTTCATTAGATTAAGACAAAAAATAAAACAAAGCATAAACTTAAAAATGTTTTTAACAAATTTGAATAATAATCTAGAATTACTTAAGAAACCTTTCAATAGGGCTGAAACACAACGTTCCAATATTGATGTCCAATAAATCATTTGAATATTATTTGCTGTGGCATCAGGTACAGTATACTGACATAGCACGTCGCTTGTATTGAAGTGGATTCCAAAGCAGCTGAAGATAACACTTTAGTACTTTAGTTATAATTAGCACCAGCATTATATTTCAATATTTCCTAGAACGCTCACGATCAGTCTTACTTCTTTATTCCAGCATCGGTAATGACCTTAGGATATTTATGCGGAAATTCTCTAACAATGTTTTCCTGACAAAGATATCAATATTTCACTTCAAGAGAAGAAATAATCTTGTCACCAGACTTTAGTTTCTTGACTTCATGTATAAACCGACAATTGCTAAACTAACATTATCCAGAATATTTAACCATTTTCTTCATATGTGAGTAGCAAAAAATAAATACATATACAGTTTACACTTTAGATCCTTTAATGTAATGTCAGATGTTCTCTAAAGGCAAAATGGGTCTAGGCGGTTCCCCCCCCCCCCCTGCGGACTCCCCCTTACCAACTTAACCCTGGCAATCTCCCCCCGTAGACTGACTCCCTCCGTCCTTCTCCCCCCTCCCTCCATGGCAGATTTTTTTTAGTTAGTAAAACTGAGATCAGCAAAACTTGTACATTTCATTCCTTTTTTAATTTTCGTCGTAATGAATTCCATCTTGATGTGATAATTTGGCTACTTTTTGGTGAGGTTTTATACAACCATTTACGTTCTCCGGACGCAAATCTAATATCCATAAATAAACCAAACTACTCCGGAGAACATCATCAGTAGCCAACTCTGGCGGTGATGGCTAAGAAACAATTGCAATTCTTGTGCATGCAATGAGCATAATACCAGAACCGACGTCTCATTGATTCGGTCAAAAAATCAATATATCAATCACTTACTTGAACAGATTAAAGAAACATCAATAACCCTTTGGTCTTCATACATCAATAAGGAAAGCAGGTTTGAGGGGGAGGAGAAAAAAAGAGTGAACAAGTTTTGCTGATGTCAGTTTTAAAAAAATCTGCCGTGGGGGGGGGGGGGGAAGGACAGGGGGAGACCGCCAGGGAGGAACCGCCGGGTGGGGGAAAGCGCCAGGGGGGAGACCGCCTGTTCCCGGCCAAATTAGGTCTTTCTTATTCCTGTCATTTCAAAGTCCTAACTAACATTACTATTTGCACAGTTATTAAAGTGTAAAGCTACCTTATACGTCACTTTTTTAGGCAAATAGGTACACACAAAGGTAAAACCAAATGAAGTGCGTGTGTGTTTGTTTGTTTGTGTGTATTATAGGCTATGACTTTAATCTTTTGTTAGCATAAAAATCTGTTAATCTACAGATGGTCTATATAAATATCTATAGATAGTTAAAATATGTTTAAGAGCTTTGTTTGGTTTACTTTTGCTTTGGCTTAAAGACGGAAATATAAAACGAAGAATGATATCTTTGTCTTATTGAGATAATATATTCTAGTGTCAAATTAGTATAAAACAAACTTTTTGCCAGCAATTTTATCCAAGTCAGGGATAACAATTGTGATAGAATTTACTTGCACAAATATGACAATTTTATCTTGGGTTTAGGTTGTCTAATTTATTTAGTTTGCTTACTGTGTAAAATTTTAAATTAGCATGAAATGTGCCGGCTTACGGTACAGCATGATAAAATAGGCGATATGTCAACAAGACGTTTGGCGTCGGCATTAACGTCTACAATATATAATTTTCGATAATGTTCTCATACGTCAAAGTGTCGTTTTTAGCTACGGTTCAAGACCATATATAATGCATATAAACAATTTTGTGTCACTTTTCCAAACATAAAAGGAGTCAGATACAATCTCAAAAAATGACAGGATTGTTGAAGTGCTTTTTTTTAGCAACATTGTCTCTTGACGCTGAAGATGAAACGGCTACAGGAAAGTACTGTAGAAGCTGTTTTAATAGCTGAAGCACCATCGATATCTCCAAAAACCTCAGTATTTGTTTGTCCACCTTTGCATCAATAGGTTGACCAGTTAGTACTTGCAAGAATTGACCCATTGATGTATTGTGTTCATGGAAATGTCATTCATTCTTCAGCGAATAATGCGCCTTTTCATTACCCCCCCCCTCCCCCCCCCCCCACACACACACATATTTTCAATAGGATTCTTATCAGGTGATTTCGACATATATGCCAATCCAGACCTATGAAACGCGCTATATATCTGTGTGTATGTGCACATGTACCTGCATATGTACGCATATACGTAATGTCTACATCAACATATATGCACATATATTCCGACTTTTTTATTCACTGACCTTGTTTCTATCGTTTCTTCAAGGTCCCCTTGAATAGCTGTCTTTGTCATGGGTATACAAGTACTGATGCACCATACAAGTGCTTTACCCTCTGAAATACTTTGTTTGCGTTTGATTATCTCCCGCTTTCACTGCTAGTACATCATAACTGTGAGTACTAACACTTTGCCATCAGTAACCGTACAGTGCATATAATTGAGTACTTAAAAGAGTAAATTCATTTCGTAAATGTGAGCAGACTTAAACGGATACTGTCAATGAGCCTTTTTTATATTCTTTTAAGCTATAGTTTTCACTAATATTTCCTTTTTCCATGTAATAAATGTACTATTCTAACTAGTAGTGAGACCTGTATAATAAAACATAGCATGTTATTGTTAAGTTAACACCAGATACCATAGATTTAAATAATTTTATCGAAATAATGACCATTTTTCCTTAATAACGTGTTATGAAAATGGATTTAATTATGGTTGTGAAAAATCATAAAGATTTCTTGATTTTCAGAGCTGTTTATTGGATTACTGCACTTTTCTTGGTTCCCTTCCTTTACGTTTGCGTTACCATGGCTACAGTGAATTTTGCTAAAGAGGCTGGCACAGCAGACCAGGCGGGAGAGAAAGTGAAGAACCTCGTGAACCCAAACAACACAAAGGAGGAGGTGGTAAAGATGTATGACGACTGGACGGAGCATTACGAGAAGGTGAGTCATTTCATTTCAATCTCAACGGAATAAATGCGAGGCCGTATCCTTTAAAGAATTAGTTGTTTCATACACATCAGTAGTTTACTTTCTACTCAAAAGGAATTGGGGGTTCAGTAACGCAGTATTATGCTACACTCCTTGGATGCAAATTGTCCAGAGTGACATCCCAGCTCTTAACACAAAATTTCCTTTTTTCGCATGCTTTGTTATATTATGCCCATAAGTTGTGATTTAACAACTGGTAATTAAGAGGTTTGCATGTTCATCATATGTTCATGTGTTCATCATCTGTTGAATTCGACATGGCTAATAATAACTAGAGCTGCCAGTGCACAAAAAACATAAGAGTACAGGCTTATATTATTCACTTTCAATCGATGCCTACTTAGTTTCTTGTTTTTGTAAACAAAAACAAATGTCTCCCGGACTAAACCCATGACCCCCGCCCCCTCCCCAAAAAATCCTTTTTTAATTACTGAAATAAAATATTCATTTCTGCAAACATAACCCTAATTCATTGTAAAAAAAACTCAAAAAAAATCAAACAGGTGGTGGTCACTAAACATATATAAATGGACATCTTTTTTTCATCCGAGTCTGGAAGGCGGTCGCTAAAGTAAGTAGTTTTATTGTACTTTACATTTTTATCCGGGTCTGGAAATTGGTCAAGAAAGGCAGGTTTTACCGTAGGTCTTTTTACCCGAATCTGTAACTTGTCATGACAAACGGTTCTTACTTCATATCTTTTTATCTAGGTCTTGAAGGTGGTAGGGATTTTTTTTGCTAACCATCATCCTCCACACGCCCCCAAGCTGTTTACTGCAGGTCCGACTATAAACATAACTCTAACCCTTTTACCCAAGGCTACGGTAACGATCTGTACCCTAAGTGTAGTTATAGCCATGATAGACTACCTTGTCTTCGCACATTCCCATAGGCCCAGTAGAACTAGGAATGGATTCTTCATAACTGCGCATCAGATGACGCAACTCGGTGGAAGAAGGGGGGGGGGGCATTCGGTGCCAAAATGGTGAGCTGCTCCTCATAACACAAGATATCAGATGAACCTCTTTAAAAATGCCTCTGCAAATAATGCTAATCGATACAAAATAGCTCCTATATATAGAACACCTTGGCAACCTAATCGAGTATGCGGCGAAAAAAATCAATAGCTAGACCTATAATACGACAATATGTTATTCTATGACCTCGTAGATAACGATGCATCATGCACCACAACTGACACTGACCCCTGACTGAGTGGCATGTTACGTAACAGTCGTAGATGAGACATGCACAAAAAGCTCAATTTCAGGCAATAGCAAATAGCAATAAACCGACAGTAATGCTGTTACTGTTTTCAAGCTTTCTAAAGAATGCAGGAACACTCGAAAATCTTCTGGAAAACGCTGAAATCCCCAGCGTAGTTAACACCTATGCTTAGACAAAAAAGCAGCCATAAAAATGGGGAGGTCGGAGTGGCGGTGTTGACGCTATGCACCTTTCTTGGTTTTCTATACGAGTTTAATATTGTTTAACTAATACCGTGCGACTTAATCGAGTAATAACTACACCAAATTTAAAGTCTATCCGACTTTCCGATGTCGAGATATTTTGCTTAACAACAGATAATTTTTACCCGTCAAAAGTTGAAACAGTCGTCTGACTGAACCAAGGAATATCCATATAAAATTTTAAGTCGATAAATTTCGCACACAAGAATGACGTCATACACCTGCCTAATCACGTGACTTGCGTAAAAGGTTGATAGAACCGTCCGACTGACACAAGAAATATCCATATAAATTTTGAAGTCGATAGGACTTCCTGTAATCGAGAAATTTTGCACACAAGACCTTGATTATAATATATACATATTTTACATGATGACGTCATACGCCGCATTCCTTCGTTCTACTCGCGAAAAAACTCTGTAGAGTCTTTCGGACCTACCAAGCAACAATCATACTAAGTTTCAACTTTCTTCGATGATCAAGAGCTGAGACATTTTGCACACAAAGTTGTTACGTAATGGCGTCATACACCTGCCCTAATCACGTGGCATGCGTCAAAAGTTGACAGAGCCGTTCCACTGACCCCATAAATATTGGTATAAAATTTGAAGCCGATACGTCTTTCCCTTATCGAGATATTTTGCACACAAAATTAATGTTCAAAATAGATACATATTTTACGTGATGACGTCAAACGCCGCATTTGTTCGTTCTGCTCGCGAAAAAATCTACAGAATCTTTCGGACCAACCAAGCAACAATCTCACCAAGTTTAAACTTTCTCCGATTTTTAGCGCCTGAGAAATTTGGCACACAAGATGTTTGCGTAATGACGTCATACATCTGCCCTAATCACATGCGCAAAAAGTTGGTAGAGCCGTCTAACCTTACCAAGGAATAAATCGATTAAGTTTGAAGTCGATCCGACGTTTGGTTTTCGAGATATCTTGCACACCAGACTTTGTTCACAACAGACTGGCACACACACAGACACACGTACACACACACAGAACGTAAAACACTATATGTGTCCCCTTGGTCGGGGAGACATAATAATGGCTAATAATTATATACTTACGTGAATTATTCTGAAACATAGTAACGTTTGGGATGAAGAGAAATGATTCTAACTAATTCTCATTGCTGTACATGCTCGCGGATTATTATTACTAGTAGTAGTGTGGTAAAAGTAGTAACAGTAGTAGTAGTATTTTTGTTGTCGTTCTTGATTCCTGAATGATTGTAAAAATGATATACTATGTACACTCTTAAAAGGACTTTTTGTTGCAAATCTATAATGCGTAAAATTTTGCTACAAGTGGTACATTTAAGTTGATACAAATTTTAATTAAATAAACATTGCAGTTTATCACTTTCCTTTTAAGGTCTAAATTTATTTTGCAACAGGACCAGGCGAAGAATAAATGGAAATTTCATGAAGTGTTATCGAAGGAAATACAAAAAACCGTTTCGAATAAAAATGTGAAGATTCTAGACGTGGGAGCTGGCACAGGTTTCCATGGCCTCGAGGTCAGTTCTTGGGTTTACAGTCAAAATGCGACATTTTTGTGCAATATATTAGAAACATATGAAGAATAATATAGTTACAACATATGTAGTATAAAATAAAATATTACATAATACATAGATTTCGCCACAGCAATCGTTGCGGAAAGCATTAAGGTGCTGTATAATGTGTTATGAGATTGCGAGACTATACAAAAGCTGTTTGTTAATACGTTAAGCAAAACAACAATTAATATGATATGAATATATGAGTAGATTACGATATCTAAAGCGATATCTAAATTTTAGTTTGTGATTGTCATTTGGTAACAGCTACATCGCGCCGGCTACTCGTGTATCGATGGTGTGGAACCAAGTGAGAGCATGATGCAAATAGCCAAAGAACGGGGCATTTATGACAGACTTATACAAGACTATGTGGGCAAGAATAGACTAGATGTTAAAGATAGTAAGATTCCATTGGTTCTAAGATAGTAAGATTCTATTGGTTCAAAGATAATAAGATTCCATTGGCTCTATGATAGAAGGATTCAATTGGTTCTAAGATAGTAAGATTCCATTGGTTCAAAGATAATAAGATTCCATTGGTTCAAAGATAGTAAGATTCCATTGGTTCATTATTATTGATGTCTACGATCCATGTATGAAGTAGCAATTAAATCGTAAGGGGTAGAAGGACCAATGTCAACGCCACTAAAATAAATACAAGTTTTATCGAATATGGAAGGAAAACGTAAGTGAAACATTTCGAGACAATGACAAAGTTAGTACATGGTAAAAAATATGTCTGTATCTACTATGTGTGTATCTACAGCGAGAAAATACTGCATCCAATATAGACGACATAGGTCTGACGTAAAAAACATAAGCGTCTGGACGGAAGGGTGTAATTAAAAGGTCAATTGCAATCAGTGTGTACGATGTACATGTTTTCAGATACTTATGACGTCATCACAGGAGCCGGAGTCTTTGTACCAGCACATGTAACTACTGACTCTTTTGAAGAATTGCATCGCGTCACAAAACCAGGTCAAGTTCTAGTTTGTGGCATTGCCATTTAGCTGGTGTCATTTTACATCATCGTAATTACATACTGCTTGGAAAAAATAATAATAAATGCTTTCATGTTAGGATAAATCCTATTTAGAGTTCAGATCAGAATGACACCAATATTCAAGTATTAGGTGTTGTAATATATATGAAACAATAAACACGACTGAGAAAGACTGCCTTGGTATGTCACGCATAAAAAAGCGTCCTTAAAACATCAGTATACTTTTGTCAGGCCAAGAAAAAAAATCATCTTGTTTCTCATCTCAATTTTACAACAACCTGACTCCGGTCAGCCGGCTACCTGAAGCCCATTTTCAGTACTTTCATCGGCTTCCCAGGTAAAATTTCTTATTGCAAAGTATTATATATCCCGAGCGCCAGGTCGATTACTTTTTCCACGTGATTGCTTGGAACCGGAAGACTTCGTTTCGTTTGCGATTTCAGTGACCTGGCCCAGGGGATGAGAACAAGATTATTTTATTCCTCGCCTTATGTTGCCTTTTACTCAACATCAAATAATACCATGTGTACTTTTAAGTAACTTATTGCTTTGGAATATTAATATTCAGAGGTTTGCAAGATTTTAACGCTATACTGTGAAGTAAATAAATAATAAAACACAAAATGCTTTCTCTTTATTACTAAGCGCCTTATCTTCCTAAAGACTAAAAATAATACACTTGAAGTAAAGCCCATTGCTCGTATTTTAGGAGGCGTCTTGTTCCTGTCTGTCAGTGAGCGATATTACGAAGACCAGTATCAAGGCTTTGGGGAGAAGTTTGACAACAGAATTGGGGATTTTGTTGACAAAGGAATGTGGGTGTTGGAAAGCCGCACTCTGGTTGATGGCTACCTCGCACATTACAGGGCCTACGTCAATGTGGTGAGAAAAATATGAACACCTGCTCACGACGTGCATCGTTTTACACGATTTAAGAACTGCAATTTTAGGATGTGAAATAAAACACGTAAAGCACACGCTATGTTTTTTTTTTTGTTTTGTCCCCCCCCCCCCCACCCCCGCTTTCACTTTTCTGTCCGACTGTTCGTCGGCCGGTCAGTGTTAATCCTGTTGATCGTTTCGTCCTCAAAATGCTTGGAATGAAGTGCGTAGTAAAAATGTAATGCGCTGCATAGGTCGGTTACAACCACGCCGTTATTGTTCAACAGCCAACCTCTACGGCTATTCGCTATTCGGTCTGGGGTTGTTGTTCAACAGCCAACCTCTACGGCTATTCGGTCTGGGGTTGTTGTTCAACAGCCAACCTCTACGGCTATTCGGTCTGGGGTTGTTGTTCAACAGCCAACCTCTACGGCTATTCGGTCTGGGGTTGTTGTACAACAGCCAACCTCGATGGATCCGGTCTGCTTTGTTTTCTTATATATTGTTATGGAACCACTCGGGATTTCGCAAAATCAGACTCATCAAAAGAGAGGAACTACTTTTTTTTTATAAATCCATGCGCTTTGTGGTTATACATAACAGATTGATCTCTCTCTCTCTCTCTCTCTCTCTCTCTCTCGAGTGACAACGTGGTCACATTAAACAGCACACGCGTGTTTCGCTTGAAAATGTCACCACGGCACAACAAAAGATAATCCAGCACGAATCAACACTATATTACCCAACGTTACCCGCATTCTAAAGGGCGTAAAAATAGGACTAGAGTGTGAAGAAATTGCTAATAATTCACAGTATACAAACGTGATATAGTTCGAAGGGTGATATGCGGTTTTGTTCGTCCAAGGGGCGGAATGTTAAACGAAGCGAAACCTGTGGACCAATCAGAAAGCAGCTTTTTGTTCGTAAATGTAACAATGGTTATTATTGGTCTTGCTGCTCATTTAGCAAAAATGCAACAGGCCGTTTGATTTGATAATAAATAAATAAATGCAACCAAAGTGATTTTTATATGTATTTTCTTTATTTTATGATATATTTTATGAGTGTAAATATTTACAAATTTTGCCATTCATACAATTAATACGCATTACTCTAACTGCTACACATCTGTTATACGTTGTAAAGAAAATCCTACATTTTATACTTTATAACAATAATATTAAACGAATAAACTTAAAATTTTATAAATAAAGTTATACAAGATACATTTTATTTTTTAAATTTCATGTGACAAAATCCTTTTTATTTAATTGTAGAATTAATGTCAATATTTTGGCAACGGGAATATGCACACCATATGTTTTATTTTTGACGTCATCAAAACATTTCTCTGAATATTGATGATTTGGAACTTGGAACCCTCCCCCTCCCACGAAACTCATAATCCGCTTATCAGAAGCCCCCCCCCCTCCACCTAATACCCCCCCCCCCCCAGCACACACACAGTCATCTCTCTCTCTCTCTCAAAAAAAAGCCAAAGTGTTGGGAAACAAAAAGAGAATTAGCAGCAAACCCAACTCACGCCGCCCTCACCATCCAGACTCGCCCCCCCCTCCTCCAACCCTCACAATGACCAGGACCGGAAGTGAGCAAAGCACAGCAATAAGCAAGCTCCCCTCCCCACCCCCCCCCCTCTCCCACCCAAACCCTCCATCCCCATACTTCCCCATACGTCATCAATAAGTGCGCACTTCTCTCGACCAATCAGGATGCACCACTCGGTAAATAGGACAGCACACTCGACCAATCAGGATGCACCGCTCAGTAAATAGGACAGCACACATGATTCTTTCTTACACATAAATACTACTAAAAATCTAAGTACCTGTGCCATAGAGATGCGCTACCCTGAGTGTGCTACTGACACGCTACTTGCACTTCACCTAGCGCACGCTAGCACGGCATATATACATACCGTGCGCTACTGCAACAGCTCCAAACACTACCGCTACAGAACCTCCCGTGTGTGGAACATCCTTCTGATGAGAAGACTGTTCCAAAACTGTTCCTTTCCCAAGTTAATAAATTAAGGAACAGAAGGATCACAATACATGCTCGGCTTTTAAAACTGTTCAATTACAGGCGTTCTTTGACCGGGGAGTACACACCACCAGCATGGTACACTTCTCTCGAACAGCTCCCTCTCCCACCCCCACCCCCCTCCCCCACCATATACACGCTATTAGTACATAACTAGGACCCGTATTATGCCTTGCGCTAGGGTGACTGTCCTCACGCTACTACACACGCCGCAAGCGCTACGCAGTGGTCGTATTTGCCTCCCTCTCAACATACACGCTACTACCATAGCACTGAGCGCTACTCTCCCGCCCAGCCCCCCCCCCCCCGCCCCTCATGCGTCGTCCCGTGTACATACATGCTGACTCAAACACACGTCCCCCCCATTACTCAGACACACATAACCGCACACACGCTATTCGTATACCCCCATCTTCCCCCGCTTTTCGCACACACACACGCCCCCCCCTCCCCTCCCCCACACACGCCCCCCCCACCCCGCTTCACCGTGTACGACTCGCCCTCCCCGCCCACGTACACACACGCCCCCCCCCCTGCACGCACTACTCACACACGCCCCCGCCCCCTCCCTCTACGCCCTACACCGTGTGCGACTCGCTCTCCCCGTCCATGTACACACTGCTCGTGTCGGCGCCACTCTTCATGGACTTGCGCACGAGCGTCTCGAGGCGCCCGTGCGCCTTGCGCCCCTCCTCCAGATCGCGCCGGATCTTCTCCTGCTCGTACTTCAGCTCCTTGACCTGGTCACGAAGCTGGTACACCGTGTCCACCAATGACCTGCAATGACGTCACTTCAAGCGTCACGCAATGACGTCACACCATGTGTCACGTGGTAACGTCACACTAAAGTCCACCTCTTTTTACCCCTCTTTATTTTTATTTTTGGTTTCTGTCTTTAGGGCATTCATGTTCTGAATTGTGAACGGTTTTATGGGTGGGGGAGGGGGAGGGGGGTGGGGGAGGGGGCAGGGGAAGGGGAGGGGGCGGGTAAGGACGCCACAGTGGGCTTCGCCATTGTTCTCGTATCTTAGAAGGCGTGATTAGTTCAGGTGGAGGTGGGGGGGGGGAGGTAGTAGGGGTCAATCTTTAATTACGAGAATGGACAGCTTAAGTACATGGATCTCTAGAAAGTGAAAACAGTCCATGGTTCAATAAAGGCCTCTGACAATCCAACACCAACCCCCCCCCCCGCCCCACCCACAACCCGGAGGGCACGTAACTTATTTTCCCTTGACCACCGTATCTGTACCCTTGAGTTCCCCCCTCCCCACCCCCGAGGTCACGTGACTTACTTCTCCTCAACCACCGTCTCTGTCACCTTGAGTCCCTCCCCCACCCCTCCCCCACGTGAGGTCACGTGTCTTACTTCTCCTCCACCACCGTCTCTGTTCCCTTGAGCTCCTCCCCCCACCCAACCCCCCCCCCCAGGTCACGTGTCTTACTTCTCCTCCATCACCATCTCTGTCCCCTTGAGTCCCTCCCCCACCCCCACCCCCCCTCGAGGCCACGTGACTTACTTCTCCTCCACCACCGTCTCTGTCCCCTTGAGTCCCTCCCCCACGCCCACCCCCCCCCCTCGAGGCCACGTGACTTACTTCTCCTCCACCACCGTCTCTGTCCCCTTGAGCCCCTCCCTCACCCCTCCCCCCCGTGAGGTCACGTGTCTTACTTCTCCTCCACCACCGTCTCTGTTCCCTTGAGCTCCTCCCCCCACCCAACCCCCCCCTCAGGTCACGTGTCTTACTTCTCCTCCACCACAGTCTCTGTCCCCGTGAGTCCCTCCCCCACCCCCCCCCCCTCGAGGCCACGTGACTTACTTCTCCTCCATCACCGTCTCTGTCCCCTTGAGCCTCTCCCCCACGCCCACCCCCCCCCCCCCGAGGCAACGTGACTTACTTCTCCTCCACCACCGTCTCTGTCCCCTTGAGTCCCTCCCCCTCCCCCACCCCCCCCCCCCTCGAGGCCACGTGACTTACTTCTCCTCCATCACCGTCTCTGTCCCCTTGAGCCTCTCCCCCACGCCCACCCCCACCCCCCCGTGAGGTCACGTGTCTTACTTCTCCTCCACCACCGTCTCTATCCCCTTGAGTCCCTCCCCCACGCCCACCCCCCCCCCCCCGAGGCCACGTGACTTACTTCTCCTCCACCACCGTCTCTGTCCCCTTGAGCCCCTCCCTCACCCCTCCCCCCCCGTGAGGTCACGTGTCTTACTTCTCCTCCACCACCGTCTCTGTCCCCTTGAGTCCCTCCCCCACCCCCACCCCCCCTCGAGGCCACGTGACTTACTTCTCCTCCACCACCGTCTCTGTCCCCTTGAGTCCCTCCCCCACGCCCACCCCCCCCCCCCCCGAGGCCACGTGACTTACTTCTCCTCCACCACCGTCTCTGTCCCCTTGAGCTCCTCCACGATGATCTTTTCCTCCTCCGCGATGAGAACCTGCGGGCTGTCCAGCAGCGCTATAACACAGAACCAGACAGCCAGTCAATCAATGAGCAAGTCAGCCACACACAGCCTGACATCCATTCAATCATCTAGCAACACAATCAGTCACGCCTCATCAGACACCCAGCCAATCAGTGATCAATAGTCAGCTACACCTAGTCACACAACCATTCACTGAGTCAGTCAGGGAACCATCCTCACAATCAATCAGTAACACCAGTCACACATGAACTCAGTCACTCAGAAAGCCATTGAATCTCACATTTTCTCAACTAGCGAGTTAAAACCAGGAATCATACACTCTCTGAATCGCGAGGCAATCACCGCATTCAGCAGCCAGACATTGATCTAATTAAAATACGATTATTATCTCTCCTTAATATATGCTATACGCTTTAAATTGCGAAACTTTTAAATATCCCTGCTGTTTAAACAAGTCATGGAAAAGAAAGCATAAATAATAACAATAAATAAATAAATAATAATAAATAAAATAAAGAAACAAGCCATTGTTGCCACGAAGGGATGTGACGTCATAGTTGGCTACCAGCGCCTGTGCCCGCTGGGGGTCACCTCAAACACGAGCTGTGTAGCGGGTGGCCGGAAGCTACGACATACATGACGTCATATGCTGGCTACGCGCAGCCCCACATGAGAGAGTCTGTACAGCGGTTAGCCAACGGCACTTGTGACTAAGTCGTCCACTTGTGTGTGCATGGAACGTTACAGTCTGGCACAATGACGCGCGTCATTCTGTACTAGTGGCGCGTCATTCTGTACCAGACACGCGCCATTCCGTGCCAGACACGCGCCGTTCCGCACCGAACACGCGTCATGCCGTGGCCAACACGTGTAGCCACTATACATATTCCCCATCACATAGTCCTCAGTAGGCGCTCGCCAGTCCTCACCAAGCGCTGTTCTCTCTTCAACAGGTACTCTCAACTCCTCGTCAGGTACTTTTCATTTCCTCAGTCCGTGGCACAGTTCCTCATTCCTTAACACACTTCCTCATTCCATGGCACACTTCCTTATTCCTTGGCACACTTCCTCATTCCATGACACACTTCATCATTCCGTAGCACACTTCCTCATTCCTTGGCACACTTCTTCATTCCGTGACACACTTCCTCATTCCTTAACACAGTTCCTCATTCCGTGACACACTTCTTCATTCCATGGCACACTTTCTCATTCCGTGGCACACTTCTTCATTCCTTGGCACACTTCCTCATTCCGTGGCAAACTTTCTCATTCCATGGCACACTTCCTCATTCCGAGATACACTTCCTCACTCCACGGCACACTTCCCCATTCCGTGGCACACTTCTTCATTCCTTGGCACACTTCCTCATTCCGTGGCACACTTCCTCATTCCATGGCACACTTCCTCATTCCGAGATACACTTCCTCATTCCACGGCACACTTCCCCATTCCGAGGCACACTTTCTCATTTCGTGACACATTTCCTCATTCCATGGCACACTTCCTCATTCCGTAGCACACTTCCTCATTCCGTGGCACACTTCTTCATTCCATGGCACACTTCCTCATTCCACGGCACCCTTCCCCATTCCGTGGCACACTTCCTCATTCCGTGGCACACTTCCTCATTCCGTCGCACACTTCCTCATTACATGGCACACTTCCTCATTCCATGACACTCTTTCTCATTCTACGGCACACTTCCTCATTCCGTGGCACACTTCCTCATTCCATGACACTTTTCCTCATTCTATGGCACACTTCCTCATTCCATGATACTCTTCTTCATTCTATGGCACACTTCCTCATTCCATGACACTCTTCCTCATTCCTTCGCACACTTCCTCATTACATGGCACGCTTCCTCATTCCATGACACTCTTTCTCATTCTATGGCACACTTCCTCATTCCATGACACTCTTCCTCATTCTATGGCACACTTCCTCATTATATGGCACACTTCCTCATTCCATGATACTCTTCTTCATTCTATGGCACACTTCCTCATTCCATGACACTCTTCCTCATTCCATGACACTCTTCCTCATTCTTTTGCACGCTTCCTCATTCCTTGGCACACTTCCTCATTCCGTGACACACTTCCTCATTCCTTGGCACACTTCCTTATTCCACTGAACACTTCCTTATTCCATGGCACCCTTCCTCATTCCTTGGCACACTTCCACATTCCGTGGCACACTTCCTCATTCCATGACTCTTCCTCATTCCTTGGCACACTTCCTTATTCCATGGCAGACTTCCCCATTCCTTGGCACACTTCCCCATTCCTTGGCACACTTCCACATTCCGTGGCACACTTCCTCATTCCATGGCACACTTCCTCATTCCGTGGCACACTTCCTCATTCCTTGGCACACTTCCACATTCCGTGGCACACTTCCACATTCCGTGGCACACTTCCTCATTCCATGGCACACTTCCTCATTCCTTGACACACTTCCTTATTCCATGGCATACTTCTTCGTTCCATGTCACACTTATCATTTTCTGGACACTACTCACTACATACCAGCCACCAGTACCTGCCGTCATTTCAGGCCTTCGTGATTCCTTGCGAGACAAACACCGAATTTTAAAGGTAAACAAAGAATAAAAAAAAAAACAAATGAAAAAGAAAAAATACAGTTAAAGCCCAGACAACAGAAAACTTATTTATACCAAACTGTAACGGTGTCAACATGCCGAGAAGATACACAAGTGTACACAATGTACGCAAATGTACACAATGTACGCAAATGTACACAGTGTACGCAAATGTACACAATGTACGCAAATGTACACAGTGTACGCAAATGTACACAGTGTACGCAAATGTACACAATGTACGCATGTGCAATCAGTGAAACGGAAGCGGTGACAACTAAATAACACACTGAACAACCATACAACATACAATGCTGTCCATAGCTACATAGCCGGACAACCCCACAGCCCCTCCCCCCCCCCCCCCGCCACCCACAGCGCTAAAAAGAAAAAAAATGTTTCCCCTCTAGGAGAGAAAACATAAATACAGCAAGTGACATGACGTCACAAGGGCATTAATGGTCTTTTAAAAAACCTGCAAATCTATTATCACTTACTCTAAGGCCATATCCAGCACTGACCTTGTGAACCATCCACGACCCTTTTCTTGACTCCAAGGTCACAGGACGTCAGGCTAAAATTTTGCTATTTTTTTTTGCAGGGATGGACATACGGTCAAATAAACAAATCGCAAATAACGTTCAAAAGCGACAGACAAACAGATCGACAGGCTTGACGGTATATTATTTTCGACTCCAGGCCAACCAAGCATGACTAAAGTGCAGCTGTATAGAGACAGCTCACGGGCCTGGGTGCTTTGTATTGGATCTGGGCATTCACGGGAAGGCCTGTGAACACACTGTGGTTCATTGGCCTTCCACACGAGTCTGCCGAATCCAACACAAAAGCACACGAGTACCGTGGCCTATCACTATTATAACACCAAGACACAATCATGTGTTAGAGCCAAATAGTGCGGAAATAAACACCTTTTCCATAGCAACGTTCATTACGTCAAACAAAACATGTTTTCGTCACAAAGCCTTGGTCAGCGTCACGCTGACGTAACATCTATGACGTCCGTGCAGATGGTGCTGGATAAGCTTCGTTACTCGGATAGAGCACGTAACGTTTATTCGGGAGTGCATCTAAAACTTAACGCATCTTATGTAATCCGTGATAATGCACCAACCAAAATACCAGTAGCACCAATATCAATGAAATCGCCGTGTTTTTTTTTTTATTTTATTTTATTTTTTATTTTTTTTTTTTTTTTACCTGAGCGATGTTTCTTCACTTTTAAGGCAAGACCTGTCCTCCAGATTGCATGCAATAAATAAATAAAAGTCATTTACTTTTGTTTTTCTTTCTTTCTCTTTTTTTTTTTCATTTTTTTTTTTCTTTTTTTTTTTTTCTTTTTTACTTTTTCCCGGCCTCCCACGAATTTAGCCTAAATGAAATCTTACAATTTTTTTAAAAATTGCCGAATACTATTGCGCCCAAGAATAGGCAGTGTAAAGCACTGTTTTATCTAAAATAGGAATTGTCACGCAAATAAGAAATTGTCTACTTTAGGGGGAAGGTATACGGATGTAGTCTGCTAAAAATATACCCAGTTTCTCATTTGTTTCGCAATTCTATGTTAAAATTATACAGTGTTAGCTGTTTTACAAATGCCATGGGGACGACTTTGTTGTTACAATATTATTTTATATGTTTGCGATTAGCTGATTAAACAAGACGAACACGAAATATGGGCGATTAAAATATTCAAAGGATTAATTGGGGTAGTCGAGTATGAGGCGCAGCGCTTGTATAAAGTCACGTGACTAGGCACGTGACAGCAGGCACGCATGCGCGAGTCCTGATGGGCGGGGCGTCTGTACTACAGTGTTTTTAAGACTAGTCACTCGCCTTGAAAAAAAAAAAAAAACAAACAAAAACAAATCCCAATCAAAAAGAATAAGAGAAGTATATCGAAAAAAAAATCGTATTTTTTTTTTAATATTGCCATTTTGATATTTTGTACCTGTTCGCAAAAGTCAATCAGAAAACATCGAGAAATGTTGAGGAATATCTAGAGATATTCTAAGGGCGTTCATGCGAAATCTGAAACCAATCTGATAAAAAAAAAAACACAGAAGATCTCCTGTGCACTGATGTGACTAGAAAAGCCCCATAGTCTAAAAATGACTCGGAACACCGCGATTTGGAGCGAAGGATTTGTCATAGAAAACCAAGCCACCAGAAAAAAATCGCCCCCCCCCCCCAACCGTCTCAAAGAGTGCTCAATACACGTATTCGTCGCACTCAGCCTAAAGCTAGTCGTCAAAATGGCGCCATTACCAGCGATTACCACCACTACGACACTACTTCGACACCACTGCGACCCTACTGCGACACTACTACGACACAACTACGACACTACTGCGACACTACTACGATACCACTACGACACTACTTCGACACCACTGCGACCCTACTGCGACACTACTACGACACCACTACGACACTACTGCAACACTACTACGATACCACTACGACACTACTTCGACACCACTGCGACCCTACTGCGACACTACTACGACACCACTACGACACCACTGCGGCACTACTACACCACTACGACACTACTTCGACACCACTGCGGCACTGCTACGACACTACCTGAGCATAACTTGACATTACTGCACCATGAAACTCGACAAGGCTATCACTGTCCACACATTGTAAATAAGACATACTGCTACGCAAACTATATATCTCAAAACTAGAGCAAACCAACATCATGGATATCTCAAATCTAGTGCAAACCAACATCATGGATATCTCAAAACTAGTGCAAACCAATACCATGGATAGCTCAAAACTAGTGCAAACCAAGATCATGGATATCTCAAATCTAGTGCAAACCAATATCATGGATATCTCAGAACTAGTGCAAACCAACATCATGGATATCTCAAAACTAGTGCAAACCAATATCATATATATATATATCTACTACAGAGTATTTGTGTTTGTAACAACGTGAGCGGCTTGTCAAATACAAAGAAAAAATGGAGCGTACATTGGTGTGGGGCGGGGGCGGAGAGCTTGAAAACCTCGCGTGGGGAGGCGGGGGGCGGGTTGGGGGGGCTGAGTTGGGAGGGGTGGGGAAGTTAGCGTGTAAACACAAGGCTAACACGAAACTAGACGTGCTGCGATGCCATCTGGTGAGTAAAAACATCAAACCACCCATCTGACAAACCAAAAGACACAATGAAGCCCTTGACGAACCCACAATGCCCGCTCCCCCCATCCCCTCCACCTCCCCCCCCCAACCTCCACCCCACTCCCACCTCCGACCCCCCCCCCCCCCCCAACCGTGCCACCTGAGATGGATAACGCTAAATATCACAGTTATCATAGAAAACTATTTTTGTAGCTGTAAATAAATATCATAACACTTCACTTCTACAAAACCAGTATCATAAATGGCACGCACTACTTTTTTAATCACCCGCCGAACTACATATTCCAACATATCGTTGCGAGAAAAAACCAAGTTTTGCGCCTAACCCAAGAACCTCATCAAAGTTAAGGTAGCCATTTTTCAAAATTGATGTGATAATGATCAGCTCCAATGAAGAAAAATAGTTCCTTACACAAAATATATGACACCACTCCAGCGGAGTAATATTTCTGTTATTTTGTGCTTAGGCAAGTCTGAATTGCGAGTTTATAATACTGCTTTATTGTCCCAACGCGCGCGAAATATATTTGACAACTTGTGAACAATGCCAATACAATAGAACAACATACTCAAAACACTCTGCACTTTAAAACAAGACTATATGCAGCAAATAAAAATTCAAATATATTTTTTTCCTTTACTTGAGAAACAAAGGACTAGGGACAAAAATAAAGTTTAATCCATTCTGCCACAGATTAACCTAGATTAAGGACAATTCAACTTCTGGTATTCTCTGTACATTTCAGGCTGAACCTCAAGAGTCTTTTCCAAGACCAGACTCACTTTGTCTACACTTTGTCTACACTTTGTCTACACTGCCTTATTTAGCTCTAAACAAAATATTCATTTTTTTTTATTTGCTTGATATATTCTTATTTTAAATATTAGAGTGTTTGAGACAAAAACCGACACATTACACTTGTTTCTGTTTTCTACGTAAAATAGAGAATACAAAATGTGTATAAATGTTGGTGTACTACACAATGACGAGAGTGTGAGCGGGCTCGCGTAATTGTCTGGTTAAGAAAAAAAAACAAAAACCAAAATGCGTACGTTCCAAAAAAAAAATGTATTCGTCAATAAAAATATGAGAAAAGCGTTTCCGAAAAAAAATAAAAACATAAATAAATAAATAAAATTTAACCGAAAGCGACGCAAACGCGAGCACTGGTAACAACTTTTTTTTTTCAATATATTATTATTATTAAATGTCTAATGAACAAACCACATACTGGGTACACGAAACAACGTTTATGTGTCTTACGGTACAGTCTAAATAAATACAGCATCAACTAACGCCCAAAGTCAACAATGAATAGAATATGTCGTAAAAATAGCTCTAAAACCCCAAACACCTTTGAATATATCTTTTTTATTTTTTATTATTGTTTTTATAAAGTCGAAACTGTCAAAGGTTATGATGTTACATGAAGCTGTTACTGTGCTTCAAATTAGTTGGCTTCATTGTTTTTTGAGATATTGTAATTTTGTGAAAATTTCAAATGGAGGGAGGTATTGGACTTTCATCGAATCGCGATTTTCAGCACTGAAAATGACTGGGTCTAAAAATCGCGATCCGATCTTTAGTTTCGCTTTTACCTTACACTGTTATGACGATAAGGCTTTTCAAGTTTGCGCTTAATATACCTTAAGTATACCCCAAGTATGTCATAAGTATGCCATCAGTACACTCTACCTATATCATCAGTATACCATAAGTATATTATATGAATAGAATAAGTATACTGAGTATGGTTAATTTAATAC
This sequence comes from Protula sp. h YS-2021, assembly GCA_949752745.1. Lineage (NCBI taxonomy): Eukaryota > Metazoa > Annelida > Polychaeta > Sabellida > Serpulidae > Protula > Protula sp. h YS-2021. The sequence continues at coordinate 69,439,369 of OX457029.1, forward strand.
TCGGGCGAGAACATCTCTATTTCCGCTTCAGGTTCAGTTCTGATGCATGGCCTGACCCACTGCATAGACCTAACCTCACAGGATGTTCCGAATATAATGCGCAAGCAGTCTGCGCTTCGACTGCAAAACCAAAAAAGGGTAAAAATTGAAAGTTTCGACTGGTTCAACTAAGTAACGCCAGGTAAAATCCCTGCTACCAGATTCGAACCCCGGACCTCGGGGGTTACCTAACCACTCCGGGATTTTTTTCTATTTTTTTCGACCTTTCAAAGAACCTCACAAAGAGGTTTGAAACGGCCAGCATAATAATGTATATTTTTCTCCAGGGAAACAGGGAAAACCTACAGCCCTCAATCCCAATCCCAACAGCTAATCCCAACCTAACCGAACCCTTAAGGTAAGGCGGCCTGTTTATTATTATTATTATTATTATTATTATTATTTTATTATTATTATTATTATTATTATTATTATTATTATTAATTTATTTATTTATTTATTTTCAGATTATTCTAATTTTTTTACATGTTTTTTTTTCATTTATTTTTATTATAACTTCGTTTGCAGATTTTGCTGTGACAGAAACTTTAGGGATGAACTCCCCCTGCGCTAAAAATGCCACAATTACTTGAAAAGGCCACTTATCGCTTGTGAGTGGGGTAGCGGGATAGGGAGGGTGGGGGGTGTTAGAGCTACGTCATTTCAACCTACCCGTCTTTGCCAGGTGTTGAAGGTTGGCTTTGTCGGTTAAGCGTAATTTACGCAAATCCACTGGCAGCATGAAAAGTGTAAATTAAAATATATTTGCCAACGGGAAAAAGAAGTAATTAGAAGTATCTTACTTCTAAACATCAAACACGACTTAAATCCCAATTTTTTTGTGCAGCAGAAAATCAGTTTTTTTCGGTGCAAAATGCAGTGGAAACTGAAACACATTGGTGCATATTTCATGCCGAAATTGATGCCGAAAAGTTGGGGATTTTCCACTAAATATTCACCGCCGTAAACTGCTTTTCGCCATGCCTCACATCATCCCTAGTTTTTAACAAATGCAATAAGTTTCTAACAAAACAGCAGAAACTGTCGAACATATAATTCTACAATCTAAAGTCATTCTTCCATTTTACTCATATATTGCTGTAATCCCATTGCGCTCTGCACAATATGAGGCAATATTGTAATTAGGCCGAGATTTTCCGACCTTTTTTTCCCTCCCCTAACAAAACGTATCGAAAATTACCGGAAAGTCCCGAAGATTAAGAAAATAACACACGCAGACACAGAACAAAATCTTCTGTTAATTAAGGATTAATGATCGACGTAAAAAAGTGAAGTTTATTAATTTTCATATACATGCTGTAGTTTTAGTTCAAGAAACAAAGAGATCGGAAAATAAATATAGTATCACTTCAAACAAGACGTCATTTTCATTATTTTTTCCCACCATTTTCAGCTTCAGTTCTGTGTTCTACCAAGCCCGTATTATTTCAACCTCGTATTTAATTCCACCCCTTCACCCCACCCCACCCCCTCCGTTTATTTTATATTTTATTTCCATCCTTTTCCCCGCTAACAAACAGTTCTGACGTCAGCTGCGTGCTGATAACTACATAACTTTCGCCCAGTACTTGCGGGGTGTACTTGCTAGGTGTACTTGCGGGTGTACTTACAGGAGTTGACAGTATGTCTGGCCTTGGCACTCGTACAGTAAGCCTCTATCACTTGCAGTATCAGCGAATCTTCTTCCAGCGTCTTTCTGTCTTCAACTGCCCGAAAAGAAAAAAAAACACTAACAGCGACTGAAACATTTTCCACCGTCATTTAACGAAAGTCAACGTCACGCAACGTCATCAGAATTATGGCTGTTTGATGGGGGTGGGGGGGGGGGGGGGGGGGTCTGTGACGTCATGAAATTTGCATACGAGCGGGGGGAGAGGGGGGGTTTATAAAGTACCAAATGTTTGCTTGCGTGCTTTTTGATTTATGGATAGCCCCTAAGCCAGGAAATGTGTGTGATGTTTGTGACCTTTGTGATGTTTGTGATCTCGTGATTCACAGACGAATGAATGTCCTCAGTCTGCTGCCAAAGACGTCCCTGATAATTTGCTGACGTCTCAGCAACATCCTGATGAAGACAGACAATCTACTTGTTTTTCTGTCGCCAACTGGTTGCCCTTATATATCACCGAACCAAACATGTCACCGTGACAATGTCAATGTTTACATTCTTCCCTGACAGTTTCCATGTTTACATTCTTCCCTGACAGTGTCCATGTTTACATTCTTCCCTGACAGTGTCCATGTTTACATTCTTCCCTGTCAGTGTCCATGTTTACATTCTTCCGTAACAGTGTCCATGTTTACATTCTTCCGTCGCGCTACCGCAGTGGTCATTCGACAAGTCAAAATCGCCCCAAATCCAGGTTTAGTTTAGCTAAGATATCGAGTATTCCCTAGATCCAGACTAAGTGACTGAGATATCGAATATTCTCCAGATCCAGACTAAGTGACTGAGATACCGAATATTGGATTTGATCGACCAAAGAAGTGAGGGCGGCCATTGATCTAACATTCAGTTATCGATGCTCGAGTTATCGAGTACCCGCGACATCTATCATGTCGTATGCGTAGAATCCAGGTTAACACATTCCATAGTCCATTAAACGCATGCGCAGTAAACATAAATAAAAATGTAAGCATAGAGATATAAACATAAACAAAGACACAAAAAACCACAGAAAATAACGCCAAAACAACTGGTAAAAACAAGGGGTAAAACAAACAAGAAAAGAAAATTACAGAAAAAAAGAACCACTCCCGAACAGCGAGGATATTCCTTTCAACAGACTGATCATTATCAATCGATATGCAAATCGATATGCAAGTCAAGATGCAATTTCTAAAGACAGGATGTTTTTTTGTCTTACGAAGAAATATATTTTATTGATTATACAATAAGACCACCCCCCCGCCCCCCGCCACCCTTTCCTTCTTCATCTAGAGAAGCTGCATGCAGTCTGTGAAATGTTTTATGATAACGATACAATGTGCAACCAGAACAACCCTTATTAATCAGCCTCCGTTGTTGTTTCATTCGCATGCTGGGGGAGGGGGGCGCGTACTGGCGGGGCTGGGCGGGGGAGTACTTGCTTCATTCGCATGCTGGTGGGGCGGTACGGGGAGGGGGCTGGAGGGCGGGGGGGGGAGGGGCAGGGGGCGCGTGCTGGCGGGGCGGTACGGGGCGGCGGGGGCGGAGGGGGTTGGCTTTGTTGCATGCTGTCCGAGCCACGTGAATCGATTCGATTCCTTTGTTGGCTAAATATCTAAAGTGGATTTTCTTTTTTATTCTTTGTTCTCTCTATATCAAGCATATGAACAACTAAATGACGTTATGCTATAGATATATTTTGATGGGAGCGCAGAAAGGGGGAGGGATGACGGGGGAGGGGGGAGGGATGACGGGTGAGGGGGGAGGTATGACGGGGGGAGGGGGGGAGGGATGACGGGGGGAGGGGGAGGGATGACGGGGGAGGGGAGAGGGATGGCGGGGGAGGGGGAGGGATGACGGGGGAGGCGGGGGGAGCACTACACAGCTCCGATCCATGCAAGGTATACGCACTTCGGCGGCTAATAAGTAACGCTATAAACATACGTGATTGGGGGGGGGGGGGTGGGCAGCGGGGGGGGGGGGGGGGGCAGCGGGGCGGAGGGCTGGAGGGGCGGGGTGGGGGAACAGCTATACAGCTCTGACCCATAAAGGCATACGCACTTCGGCGGCTAATAAAGCTTTCCTCACACTCAGAATACGCACGCTCTGTTTGAAAATAAAAATAAAAGAAAAAAAAAGTAGAATAAAACTACTCATCACACAGCAGCTTAACGCAAAAACGCAAACAGCTTAAACACAATACAATATCTTAAATATAGACTGTATTTCTCTAACTGTACTCTGCTGTTTTTCATAAACTGTTAAAAAAAATTGAAAAAAAAAAAAAAAAATTCCGAAGATTTCCCGCAAGTCGTTGCAGTTGCCTGAAAATTGGTCTAATCCTCTGCAAGCTCGATAAATCCACACAATAAACATTCCATCGACTGTTTTCAAATATATAAATATATCAAAATATATCAAATACCGTAATTTTCGTGTATATTACGCAATTTTTCCTCGAGAAACGCATCGAAACACCGGGGGTGCATAATATACATGGAGCTAAAAGAAACTTTTTCTAACATTTATTTTTTTTTTTTTAATTTAAGAACCATTACCTACACATGTTGAGTTGTTTCCATAAATGTCCACCAAGTGCAATACATATTTGTTCAATATCCACAGATGTACAGTTTTCCGTTAATCTTGTGATAGTTACACACCACAAAGATATATATAGAAAAAAGAAACTTGCACGAGTCTCAGATATCACACTTTTTAGGCCTCAAACCCGTAGAATTCCGAATCACTGTCGTCAAGCAGCTCAAAATTTCATATTTTTTTTACCCAGCATTTGGGGTGCGTAATATACACGGAAAATTACGGTACTGTTATTTTATTCTCAGGGTGGGGGGGGGGGGGACAATCGCTTTGCCTCTTCTCGTATTCTGCATATAAGGTCAAAAGCAGTGCTCGGAACGACACGTTTTTCGAACAAGCGCTTTACGCATGCGCACACTAAAGAAGTATACGCTACGATTGACGCCAGAAATTGCACCCTGCATGTCCCCCCCCCCCCCAACAACAAAAATACATACACCGTGTTATTTAAAATAAAATTCTGAAGCACATACGAAAGCACAGACATAGTTTGTTAGACTTTTCTGAAGTAGAATAGCGATGACTTGAATGTCGCAGAAATCCATTTTTGGGGGTCACCTCCCGCCCCCCCCCCCCTCCGCCACCTCCACGGGAGGGGGGAGGCTATAGATAAAGGTTCTATTTGTCCGTCCGTCAGTTTGGGTGTCTCAGTTTGGGTGTATATCTATTCCGAGTTAGACCTCCAACACTATTGGGGGGGGGGGGGGGCGTTGAGGGGGGGGGGGATTTTTTTAAAACCTTACACAATGTCCAGGTTTTTTTTCTTTGATTGACAACGGATGTACACAATGTCAACAAAAATGATGGATTTGAACTTATTAAGATCTGGGCTGGAATAAGTTGAAACACTATTCACTGAAAAAACAAACAAACTTTGTTATCTACTGTGATATCCACGCTGGCTGTAATATCTACGAGGGCTGTGATATCGACGAGGGTTGTGATATCTACTAGGGCTGTGATATCTACGAGGGCTGTGATATCTACGAGGGCTGTGATATCTACGAGGGCTATGATATCTACGAGGGCTATGATATCTACGATGTCTACGAGGGTTGATGATATCTACGATGGCTGTGATATCTACGATGGCTGTGATATCTACGAGGGCTATGATATCTACGATGGCGGTGATATCTACGAGGGTTGTGATATCTACGATGGCGGTGATATCTACGAGGGTGTGATGTCTACGAGGGCTGTGATATCTACGAGGGCTGTGATATCTGAGAGGGTTGTGATATCTACTAGGGCTGTGATATCTACGAGGGCTGTGGTATCTACTAGAGCTGTGATATCTACGAGGGCTGTGATATCTACGAGGGCTGTGATATCTACGAGGGCTGTGAAATCTACGAGGGCTGTGATATCTACGAGGGGCTGTAATATCTACGATGCTGTGATATATACGAGGGCTGTGATATCTACGAGGGCTATGAGATCTACGAGGGCTGTGGTAACTACAAGGGCGGTGATATCTACGAGAGCTGTGATATCTACAAGGGCGGTGATATCTACGAGAGCTGTGATATCTTCAAGGGCGGTGATATCTTACGAGGGCTGTGATATCTACGAGGGCTATGAGGGCTGTGATATCTACGAGGCTGTGATATCTACGAGGGCTATCATATCTACGAGGGCTATCATATCTACGAGGGCTGTGATATCTACGAGGGTTGTGATATCTACGAGGGCTGTGATATCAACGAGAGCGGTGATATCTACGAGAGCTCTGATATCTATGAGGGCTGTGATATCTACGAGGCTTGTGATATCTACGAGGGCTGTGATATCTACGAGAGCTGTGATATCCACGATGTCTACGAGGGTTGTGATATCTACGATGGTTGTGCTATCTACGAGGGCTGTGATATCTACGATGGCGGTGATATCTACGAGGGCTGTGATATCTACGAGGGCTACGATATCTACGATGTCTACGAGGGTTGTGATATCTATGATGGTTGTGATATCTACGAGGGCTGTGATATCTACGATGGCGGTGATATCTACGAGGGCTGTGATATCCACGCGGGCTGTGATATCTGCGAGGGCAGTGATATCTACGAGATCTACGAGGACTGTGATATCTACGAGGACTGTGATATCTACGAGGGCGCTGATATCTACGAGAGCTGTGATATCTAAGAGGGCTGTGATATCTACGAGGGCTGTGATATCTACGAGGGCGGTGATATCTACGATGGCGGTGATATCTACGAGGGCTGTGATATCTACGAGGGCTGTGATATCTACGAGGGATGTGATATCTACGAGGGCTGTGATATCTACGATTCCATGTTTTACTTGATTTGCAACAAAAATGAAAAATCGGTACACGTATCCACAGTATATCCCAGAACAGTCCACCAAAAAAAAGAACATAAATAAATAACAAAAAACAAACAGATAGGTGTTTTTCATTTGCTTAGAACAGAATTCTTATTTTAAATAACACGCTGTTTACCGCTTAATTTTGAAAAAAAAATCAACAAACGTGAAAACCGAAGCAAAAGCATAACTGTCCACAGGTCATACAAAATAAGTAAATAAATACAAAAAATAAACATATAAATAAATAAATAAATGTGACTTTGTGACAGCATTTCAACAGACCTGGTTTCTTCCTGTAGGTCAGAAGTCGCCGGGATGATTTAGGGCTGCGGTTGCCATCCTCCTTCACTAGCAACGGCCTGTCGCATAGCAACCAAACGTATCACTTAGCAACCAAAATGGAATCGATAATATCGGTATTTAACGTGGCAGATCCAAAGCGTATTATCAAACATGCGGAATTTTACTGTGAGAGCAAATTAATATATGTGCGTATTCGAGCATTTTACACACGTGGGAAAACTTCTTTTTTTTAACGCGGAATATTTTGTGCACAAAAAAGTAGTCCCTTACCGTAAAGGAGCGGCGGGACGTAAACAGGAGAGTGACCAGATATGTTTGGAGACGGCAGGGCGCATGACTACATGCGCCTTGCTCGCCGGTGATTGGGTCAGCTGCTTCACGCTTGGCTGTGATGTGGCTACCTGCAAACCAAAAAAATAGTGCCCACAAAATAGTACCCACGCTCATAACTTTTTCTATGAACATTATAGGACGCCATCCATGAAGCAAGATCGCAATATTTTTGTGTTTTTTTTTCTTTACTTAAAACTTCCAACCCCTCCTCCCTCCCCCCCCCCCCCCCTCGTTCGCAAAATTTATGACGTCACCCAATAACTATAACATGAAGTATGCCCAGCCCCAACCTCCCCCCTCCCCCCTGACGTCACCCGATGAGTATAACATGAAATATACACAGCCCCAACTCCTCTCACCCCCTCCCCCCACCCCACCGTCCTTTATGGATGGTCCCTAATCAATCGACACCAGTTATCACCAATTTTGGCTGTAATTTTCAATGCACTATCTCTGCTCCCCATTTTTTTTTCAAACAGGACTCCCTTTCAGCTTGTAGACAACTGTCTACAGAGAAATCATCCCTCAGGCTGTCAAAATATAAGCCGTCTACAGAAAAACCATCCGTTAGCTGTCAAAAGATAAATCGTCCACAGAAAAAATCATCCCTCAACTGTCAAAAGATAAACACTTTCTGTGTAGAATCCAATTTCCCTCATATTATCCTTTATGTCGCTAAAGCACGTACACGAAATTATTTGGAATTTGTGACTGCGCAAGAACTTCCCCCCCACCGCCCCCCCCCCCCCACCCCCCTCCTTCCCACCAAACGCATCAGTTATGACATCACCCGGTCACTTGTAAATATTCACGTCCATTTCTACATTACAACGTCTTTTTGGGAAAACATCAGCGTTCCTTTGGAAGTTTGTGCGTCAGCTCGGAAATTTTTGCGTCTACAGTTTTTGAGTACGTCATACCAAAGTTTACCTGTAAGCTCTGAGGTTTTGGAAGCTGTTTGGCGCTGAGCTTGGATTCCTTGCGCAGTGTCTCCACCCACTGTGTCTGCTCCGCTTTGGACACGCACGACACGATGCGCTTGTCAATCATCGGACCTAAAACATGATGTGCTTGTCAATCATCGGGATTAAAACATGATACGCTTGTCAATCATTGGACCTAAAACATGATACGCTTGTCAATCATCGGGACTAAAACATGATGCGCTTGTCAATCATCGGACCTACAACATGACGTGCTTGTCAATCATAGGACCTAAAACACGATGTGCTTGTCAATCATCGGACCTAAAACACGATGTGCTTGTCAATCATCGGACCTAAAACATGATGCGCTTGTCAATCATCGGGATTAAAACATGATACGCTTGTCAATCATCGGGATTAAAACATGATGTGCTTGTCAATCATCGGACCCAAGACATGATGTTCTTGTCAATCATAGGACCTAAAACATGATGTGCTTGTCACCCATCGGACATAAACATGATGCGCTAAACACAAAGGATAAGGACCTAAACACAAAACAGGACAGACAGAACGTGCGCGACTACTGACCGGCAATTTCGAAGGCATTGGTGTATGACGAGTTTTCTGTCTCCTCTATCGGCGTGACAGTCATGCCGCTGACCGCTATCTTTCCCTGTAAACAACAACAGCACGTGATCGTCACGTGATCGTCACATGACTGATACCTGACTGGCACGTGATCAAGATACTGTCGCTACAGAAATAATGATAAACCTCACAGGTAATTCACTTATTTAGTATTATTTTGATCTTGGTTTTTCTTATATTACAGTTACCTGGTAATTTTAAGTTACTTTCTACACAAGATCACAAGGTTTTCAAATCGTACTTTAGAGCTCAAAGAAAACGAAACACGTGACTTCGTACGACCCGACACCAAAGACAAAATCTCTTACTCCACTTAAAACACACTTTATGATGTCGGAGGGTAGCCTGTAAACAGGATACTGACCTGAAAACAGGACATTGGGCAGAAAACAGGACATTGGCCTGAAACCAGGATATTGGCCTGGAAACAGGACATTGGACGCATTTTTTAGTGGCGTGATGGTGTGACGGGGTAACGATGTAATAACGTCAAGATCTGAATGACATAAAGAGTCTGACTCCAGGGTTTGTGACGTCAGTTTGTGGCAAGGTCATGGTGAGACGTCACGTCGTGTCGTGACGTCACCGTACTGTAGCGTCATGGTAGCGGACTTGTAGGCGTACGTGTAGGCGCTGAGGAGTCCGCCCACAGACAGAATGACGAGGACACGCACGCCATGTGATGACGTCATGATGTCATGACGTCCAGGGAGAGGACTCACCTCGTACGTGTAGGCGCTGAGGCGCGCGCCCACTGACAGCATGACGAGGACACCGTGGAAGAGGACAAAGAGGCGCTCGCGCTTGTCCCCGCCGTCGGCGTGCACGAGGACGTGTGACGTCAGCAGCACCTCTCCCAGGCTACTCATCGTCTGCCAAATCAAAAAAAAAACAAGTTTGTCCAAGGACAAAGTCCCAGCTTACGAAACCCAATAAGACCCATTCCAGCGTGCATGAGCGAAGGAATTTCCCTGAAATATCAAGCTTCAAAAGATGAGACGGCAAAGAGCTAGCTCAATAATTAATTTAGCACCGGACCAGAACATAGACCGATAAATGCATACAAAGATTTCTTTCCCAGAAAAATGGGGAACAGATTTTTTGTATATCTGGTAGACTGGATAGTTTGCCATAGATACCTTCAAACAACGCTCGCATTTCGGACCAGTGCGCATATTTATGTAACTTGCCTCAATGCGCGGTTCTAATTCAGACAAGTGCGCATATTTATACAAGTTGCGTTGATGCGCGGCTCTCATTTTGGAACAGTGCACATGTTTATTTAACTTAATAAAGATTAATGCGCGGTTCTTATTCCAGACCAATGCGCATGTTTATATTACTTTCGTTCTTATTTTGGACAAGTGCACAAGTTTCCTTAGGTTGTCTTGATGCGCGGTTCGCATTTCGGAAGAGTTTGCATGTTTATCTAACTTGCACGGTGCTTATTTTGGACGTGTGTATATGTTTATTTAACTTGCGTTGGTGCGCGGTTTGCATTTTGGACCAGTGCGCATGTTTATTCAACTTGCGTTGATGAGCCGTTCGAATTTCGGGCCATTGCGCATATTTATTTAACTTGCGTTGAAGCGCGGTTCGAATATCGGACCAGTGCGCACGTTTATTGAACTTGCATTGATGCGCGGTTCTTATTCTGGACCAGTAAAAATGTTTGTTTAACTTGCGCTGGCGCGTGGTTCACATTTCGAACCACTCCACACGTTTATTTAAGTGGCGTTGATGCGCGGTTCGAATTTCGGACCAGTGCGCATGTTTATTTAACTTGCGTTGATGTGCGGTTGGCATTTCGGATCAGTGTGCATGTTTATTTACTTGTGTTGATGTGCGGTTCTTATTTCGGATCAGTGCGCATGGTTATTTACATTGTGTTGATGTGCGGTTCTTTTTTCGGACCAGTGCGCATGTCTATTTAACTTGCGTTGATGTGCGGTTTGCATTTCGGATCAGTGCGCATGTTTATTTACCTTGTGTTGATGTGCGGTTCTTATTTCGGATCAATGCGCATGTTTATTTACTTGTGTTGTGTTGAGTATAAAAATGTGCATACAGTTTTGGAACATCCTATCCAGAACACGGTACGATATTTGTCAAATAAAAATATATATGTAAAAACAGGAATTTTTCTCCAATTTAATTTGATATCAAAGAAAAGTAGAACTCCAAAATTTAAATAACGTCCTTTCGTATATGCACTTATCTCGAGCCTTTTGTTGTATACGATTACTTAAACGTGGATTCCTATCCAGGGTGGTACTAGGCCAGCGTTTAATTAAAAATCGATAAATGATCGGGTGAGGTATATCCTGTTAGAAAGTCGATTTCGGAGAGGGAAAGACAGACGAAGAAATCGACTTTCTAACAGTAACAAAACTATTTTGGCTTCTCTCTACAACTTTCCAAAAAAAAAATCTTTTAAGTTATCCCGATTCTCGGTACACGTGTTTTGCCCACGGGTTTATTGAACGCAGAATTTGTTCCTTTTTTTTTATCTTTCGTTCTTGACGGATCCTGAGCAACTACCGAATATCTGTTTGTACGGCTATTTCAGGACACAAAGGGGGGTGGGGCGCTATGGAATCCGGTATTTGATAGGCGAAATCTGTAGCCCAATCACAAGTAGCTTACCCCACACATCTGTGGAACACGGGAGCATAAACTTCAAAGTAAGATAAAATCTTAATTTTTACGACATGAATCCGGAAACGCAGCTGTTGGGGAACCCATTAGGCAGCGGTAAAACAGTTCCAAGATCCTATCTGCATATCTAATGAGGGAACGAGCGACGGGTGGGGGATCTCTAATTTTTTCAAAATCAAGAGCACCATTGTGCATTTAAACTTCAGAGGAATAAAATATTTAGAAAAGCGGATGCTGTAAACCATTCACAAGCAACTTGCAGTAACACATTTTGGGAAACGTCTTAAATAAATCTTATTTTACAATCATATTAAATTAAATAAAAAAAAAAAAATAGAAACGAGCGGTTTCTACAGTCCATCGCCATGAAAATGCGTCATTTTCATAACCAAAAGAAAACAGTACACTTCGTACCCACCGATTCGACCTGGGGTCAATTTGTACACAACGCCTTTCGTACCTATCTTTACATTCTTCCGGATGACTCATATCCGGGCAACCCTGCGTATAGCGTCACTCAACACACAATCCCTAACTTGCGATAAAATATTTACACACGGCTAAACACTAATACATCTCAATAAACAACATTATGCAATTACAACAATGGTTATAGCTGGCTTCTGCTCAAGAACTCTTATCTTTCAGAAATTATATCCGCAAGAACACCATTTCGCACTGCATAGAAGAACCCATCTTTTACTCATACAATCTAGTGATATATGAAAATGCACACATTGACTGTATAATAATAACATACGCAAGCAAAGGTAAAGCAACATCACGCGCCTCTCAGACGCTCATACATAACAAGTTCTACACTGAAAACATATTGCTAAATACTTGGCAAATTTTTGTTTGGACTTAGAAAATTTTTTGGACTCCGACCCTAGTGGTCGGGGTCCATTTTTTTTTGGCCATTTTTTGCGCCTGAAAATGGGACCAAAATTTTGACTTGGTTATTTTGCGAAATTTCCCCCCACTAAACTTTAGATAATACTTAGACCTTTTTCACAATTTGTGCATAATTTGAAAACATATTAAATACAGTTTACTTTGGTCTCTTCTCTTTAACACAAGCCGTTCAGTGAGACCCTTCGAGCAAATACAATTTGACAATTGGTCTGACCAGTTCTGTCTTGCCAGTCTTGACCGTACAACTTCTGACATAGCCGTCTCTACCGATGTTTACCGAAACTACGCGGCCGATGGGCCATTGCCCTCGCGGTAGGTTTTCATCGCCAATAAGCACAACATCGTTTACGCGCATGTTTCTGTGGGGACGCTGCCACTTCTCACGCACCTGTAGGGCAGGTAAGTATTCGCGTATCCACCTACGCCAGAAAACGTTCGCTAAATATTGCACTTGTTTCCACCATCTTTGCGCATAGACGTCGTTTTTATCGAACGTTCCGTAAGGTAGACACGAATTTGAACGCAATAGCAAAAGCTTATTGGGGCTCAGGGGTTCCGGATCGGAGGCGTCATCGCTAATTTGTGTAATCGGCCTGTCGTTCAGTATTTTCTCTACTTCAGCGAACAACGTCATCAGAGCTTCGTCGTTGAGCAATTGCTCACCCACTAGGGATTTCATAATGCGACGTACCGAGCGTATCATGCGTTCCCATACACCCCCTGCATGGCTAGCTTGCGGGGGATTAAATTTCCAGCAAATTTCTTGTTGCAGCAAACGATCGTTAATTCTGCCCTGATTCCACGCACTTAATGCTTCACGCAACTCACGTTCCCCAGACGTTAAGTTTGTCCCCCTGTCACTAAATACCTTTGATGGGCGGCCACGCCTACTGACAAATCGTTGAAACGCGGCGAGGAACGAATCAGTGTCGAGCGTGTTGGAAACTTCAAGATGGATTGCTCTCGTTGCTAGACACGTAAAGATAACCCCGTACCGTTTGGAGTGAGAACGTCCGACCTTGACCATTAGAGGTCCGAAATAGTCCACGCCTACGTACGTAAATGGGGGTTTGTCCGGTGTCATACGCTCTTGCTGTAGTGGAGCCATTTTTTGCTGACATGGGCGTTGATTCCTACGCTTGCACTCATAACAAAGACCGATAACTCGTTTTATTGCACTCCTGCCACGCAATATCCAATATTTTTTGCGACTTTCTGCAAGCACTTGGTTTACACCGACGTGGCCGTTCTTTGTGTGCAAACTCGAAATAACAAGCGACGTTACAGCATGTTTGTCAGGCAAAATAACTGGGGACTTATTTTCATCTTCTAGCTCAGAGAACTGTAGCAGACCACCCACACGCAATAGGCCCTCTCTGTATATGGGGCTTAAGTTTGCTAGACGACTAGACCTTTGCACCGGCTGTCCCTTCATAACCTTATCCAACTCGTCCCCAAAACACTGACGTTGAACGTAACTGAACACCGAATTTGTGGCCTTGGACAGTTCGTCTACAGTTAACTCGGTTCTACAGACTTCCGATTTTCCTTTCAGGTACTTGGAGATGCAATAACCTTTAAATCGCACTAACCACGAAACTGCGCGCTGCAGTTTGTGCCAGTCTGAGTACCTTAGGAACAGTTTGTGAAGAGGGTCATTGTCGATCGAAACAGCACTGACCTGAACAGTTTTCTTGGCTTCTGTGTCATTTTCGTGTACTTGGGGGACGTTTGTGGTTGTAGGCCATTGTTCTTCGCCTTGTCGCAGAAAGGCTGGCCCCTCGAGCCAGACTTTTAGACTTTCCGCGTCGTCCGCGTCTATACCCCTAGACGCTAGGTCGGCCGGGTTGCAATGCGTTGGCACGTGGCGCCATTGGTTGACGTCTGTGTTGTCGTGTATAACCGACAAGCGATTTGCAACGAACACTTTAAACCGCCGAGATTCGTTTCTGATGTAACTTAAAGTTATCATTGAATCTGTCCAAAACACAGCTTGGGTCGCGTGAATTTCAAGTTCGTCTTTGAGCTGCTTGTACAAACGGCTTGCCAATACAGCTGCTGACAGCTCGAGACGGGGGATGGTAACTTGCTTGATTGGAGCGAGACGTGACTTTCCAGTGACAAGCGAGACTGAAACTTCATTTTTGTTGTTCGTGAATCGCAGATAAGCGCAAGCGCCATATCCAGATTCAGCTGCGTCGCAGAATATATGCAGTTGCGTGTCACAAATTTCACCAAAACCTCTGGGCTTGTAGCAGCGGGGGATGCTTACATTTCTAAGATTTGGAAGCGCTTGCACCCAATTTCTCCAACTGACACGCTCCCGTACGGAAATCTCCTCATCCCAATTCAGTTTTTGGCGACACAATTCTTGTAATATCGTTTTCGCTTTGAGCGTCACTGGGGCGGCGAGACCAAGCGGATCAAAAAGGGAACTAACGGCCGCTAAGATCCCACGGCGGGTGGTCGGTTTGTCGGGAATTTTGGCATCGAATGTGATTTTATCATTATGAACGTCCCATCGCACACCTAATGCTCGCTCACTCGGTTGCTCATCACACAGGTTCTTTTCTTTTACACAGGCAGCTCGCTCCGACTGGGGTATGCTGTCAATAACGCTTTGCCTATTACTTAGGAATTTCGTTAGCCTAAAGCCCCCTCTGCTAAGCAGCGATTGCATTTCCCCTGATAACTTGACAGCTGCGCGTTCGTTTGCGAGTGACTTCAAAAAGTCATCGACATAAAAGCTTCTTGAAACGCTACTTACGGCTTCTTCGCTGTAATGCTGGGCGTTGTCTGTAGCTGTCTTTCGAAGAGCGTAGGTTGTGCAGCTGGGTGATGACTTGGCGCCAAAAATGTGGACCGTCATTCGATACTCCTTTGGTTTTGAGTTGAGATCACCATTCGGCCACCATAGAAAGCGCAACGCGTCGCGGTCGCTTTCTGCCACTTTGACCTGATTAAACATTCCCTCGATATCCGCCACAACAGCAATGTGTTCTTGACGGAAACGCATCAGAACGCCCACTAAACTATTGAAGTAGTCTGGACCTTGTAACAGCAGACCGTTAAGCGACACATCTCGAAACTTGGCTGCACCATCGAACACCACGCGAACCTTGCCTGGCTTATTTACGTTGGTCACCGGCTGATGAGGTAAGTACCAAACGCGTTCGGGTCGTTCGGGGCTGGACGGTACCTCCTCGGCGTGACCTCTTTCAATGTACTCATTTATTTGCTCGGTGTATTTCTCATTCAATTCGGAATCTCTTTCTAAGCGTCGCTTGAGTTGGTTCAGACGCGCATGGGCCGCTGAAATATTGTTAGGGATATCTCGGTTTTGATCACTCCATGGTAATGCCAGCTTGTAATGTCCGTTATCCATAGTGATAGTATCCGACATTATCTGGGCTGCGCGTTTGTCTTCTACAGACCAACCAATCTCATTATTATCCACAGTTTCACTGAAGTCAGTTTTCCACAGCCTTTCGAGGTTCTGCTCTAAAGTGCCAGTCTGCTGAAAATTGACGCTCGCACTCTCCGTCTGGGGCTTGTTTGATGGGCCACGCACGACCCATCCCAGCGCAGTACGTTCTGCGTATGGTTCGCCTTTCACCCCAGAACTACGCAACTCCAGCGGAATTTGGGCCTCTGAGTTTCCTCCTATGAGAAGCAGGACATCTGATGTGTCAATCTGAGGAATTTCGAGGTCGGCCAAATGTGCGTACTGGCGTATATCGGATTGCTTTGCGGCAGAATTGGATGAGATGGCTAGCTTCTTGACTGACCACACGCCATTGATTGTCATAGGGCGGCCTCCATTCAAAGCTCTTACTGTCAGATCCGTTTCAACACCCCGGTTTTGCTGCTCTTGCGACGTTAGGGTAGTCACGCTGTACGTAACTGGTTTGCCTGTAACTCCCAGCATATGCAGCAGCTTCTCGTCACAGAAGGATTGCTGGGAACCGTTATCCAGAAGGGCGTAAGTTTTCACACGGCAGCCGTTTTCTCCCCCTACCTCAACTGGTATTATTCCCAGAAATGTCACTGTTCTTTGGTTGCAATCCGCTGTCGCTACGCTGACCGAGGGCTGTACGGTTTCTGACGGCCGGCTATTACTCCACGAGTGTAACAATGGATGGTGTTTTTTGTTGCATCCCGGAACGTTGCATGCGGCTGGTTTCCTACACTTGAGTGCAAAGTGTTTCCATTTGAAACAATTGTTGCAGAGCTTCAGCCTCTTCACAGTTGCAATTCTCTCTTCTAGAGGTAGAGTGGTAAACGCACTGCATTCCGTCAAATCCGCACAGTTGCCTCCGCAACATCCACACTTGCGTTTATGAGCTTGGGAAGCGTCACTTTGGGTCGAGAGGGTTGTAATTTTTGGCTTCGTCGACGTCGGTCTTGGTGGCTTTGATCGGTCGTCTCGAACCAGGTCAAGGCCATAGACGGAACTAGCGGAACGCGTCTTATTGTCGACAAACTTCACGAGGTCGGCAAATTTCGGCTCTCGTCCGGATTCCACAATGGACTGAGCCACGTCCACCCACTTTACACGCAGATAGTGAGGTAAGCGACGCACGATTCTTCTCAGATTCTCGGAATTGTCAATATCTGAGACGAAACCCATCTGCGAAAGATTTATTTCGCATTTCTGCATTTCCAAGACCAAATCGCTAAGCCCCTTCACGTCGTTAGACTTAATCGGTGCACCTTGCGTTAGCTTATCCACGTACGTTCTTGCGATTGTGTGAGGCCTGCCGTAGCGTGAACGTAAAATTTCCCTTGCGCGCTTATATCCCTCACTGGCCTCCATCAGCACGCAGTCCTCGATACTACGTTTTGCCTCGCCGTGACAGTACTGAATCAGGTAGCTCAGCTTTACACTATCGTCCGAGACTCTGGTCTCCACGGTCGTTTCAAAATTCCGGATGAACTTAGTGTAGTCAGTAGCGTTCCCATAGAAGGTAAGTATTTCCGGCTTTGGTAAGTTGAATCCTTCTTGCAAGGCGTTTGCTAGACGCGAGAATGCATTTTCCGTCCTGTCGTGTGCGTGGTTGTGGGTAGCAATAGGGGCGCTAGCCGTTTCAGGGCAGGTCTTTGGAATATTTCCTACGCCGTCCCTGTTGCTATGCATCGGCAAGCTAGGCTCCAGTTCAACCCCAGAAACACCGAGTTTGGGAGATTCTTCACTGACCGCCTCCTCCCAAACACTCTCTTCAATAGCGGCCTCCTCGATCGCGTTCTGTTGCTCCAGCTCTTCCATTTGCATAGTCGCCGTTATGCGCTGCATCTCGAGAGCCTGTTTTTCCTTGAGCATCTGCTTGCGTTTTTCCGCGATGAGTCGCTTCGCTCTTGCTTCGCGTAGCTTTGTCGACGACGTACTGAGATTGCTCGTGACAGACTGATTGTCGTCCTCATCGGGGCGAGATTGCTTATCCTTTTCGTTTCTGCAGCTCGATATCCAGTTATCCGTTCGCTCCTTACATTCTCGAAATGATTTTACCACACTGCCGTATCTCGAGCCTTTTGTTGTATACGATTACTTAAACGTGGATTCCTATCCAGGGTGGTACTAGGCCAGCGTTTAATTAAAAATCGATAAATGATCGGCATTGCGCATATTTATTTAACTTGCGTTGAAGCGCGGTTCGAATATCGGACCAGTGCGCACGTTTATTGAACTTGCATTGATGCGCGGTTCTTATTCTGGACCAGTAAAAATGTTTGTTTAACTTGCGTTGGCGCGTGGTTCACATTTCGAACCACTCCACACGTTTATTTAAGTGGCGTTGATGCGCGGTTCGAATTTCGGACCAGTGCGCATGTTTATTTAACTTGCGTTGATGTGCGGTTGGCATTTCGGATCAGTGTGCATGTTTATTTACTTGTGTTGATGTGCGGTTCTTATTTCGGATCAGTGCGCATGGTTATTTACATTGTGTTGATGTGCGGTTCTTTTTTCGGACCAGTGCGCATGTCTATTTAACTTGCGTTGATGTGCGGTTTGCATTTCGGATCAGTGCGCATGTTTATTTACCTTGTGTTGATGTGCGGTTCTTATTTCGGATCAATGCGCATGTTTATTTACTTGTGTTGTGTTGAGTATAAAAATGTGCATACAGTTTTGGAACATCCTATCCAGAACACGGTACGATATTTGTCAAATAAAAATATATATGTAAAAACAGGAATTTTTCTCCAATTTAATTTGATATCAAAGAAAAGTAGAACTCCAAAATTTAAATAACGTCCTTTCGTATATGCACTTATCTCGAGCCTTTTGTTGTATACGATTACTTAAACGTGGATTCCTATCCAGGGTGGTACTAGGCCAGCGTTTAATTAAAAATCGATAAATGATCGGGTGAGGTATATCCAGACCGTGGATAGTCTGCCCTGACAGGCGTATTTCAAATGCCCTGGTAAACTTCAAAGCGGGGGGTTCGTCAAAAATATGTGGACCCTAATTAATTTTAATTTGCGTGGGAAAAATGAAAAAGAGGCTATCGACCACCCGAAAAATATCACATTTATCATATTGTCGGGTCATATAGTTGCTTCCTGCACTTTTAAAGCGAAAATTACAACTTTCTTACATTATCGCCCAATGTTACCTATTATCGCCCACCCGAAAAATATCACATTTATCATATTTTCGGGTCATAGAATTCATTCCTGCACTTTTAAAGCGAAAATTACAACTTTCTTACATTATCGCCCAATGTTCCCTATTATCGCCCATCCAAAAAATATCATATTTATCATATTTTCGGGACATAGAATTGATCCCTGCACTTTTAAAGCGAAAATTACAACTTTCTTGCATTATCGCCCAATATTCCCTATTATCGCCCACCCGAAAACTATCACATTTATCATATTTTCGGGTCATAGAATTGATTCCTGCACTTTTAAAGCGAAAATTACAACTTTCTTGCATTATCGCCCAATGTTCCCTATTATCGCCCACACGAAAAATATCATATTTATCATATTTTCGGGTCATAGAATTGATTCCTGCACTTTTAAAGCGAAAATTACAATTTTCTTACATTATCGCCCAATGTTCCCTATTATCGCCCATCCAAAAAATATCATATTTATCAGTTTTTCGGAACATAGAATTGATCCCTGCACTTTTAAAGCTAAAATTACAACTTTCTTGCATTATCGCCCAACATTCCCTATTATCGCCCATCCGAAAAATATCATATTTTCGGGTTATAGAATTGATTCCTGCTCTTTTAAAGCGAAAATTAAAACTTTCTTACATTATCGCCCAATGTTCCTTATTATCGCCCACCCGAAAAATATTATATTTATCATATTTTCGGGTCCTTGAATTGTTTCCTGCACTTTTAAAGCGAAAATTACAACTTTCTTGCTTTATCGCCCAATATTCCCTGTTATCGCCCACCCGTAAAATATCACATTGATCCTATTTTCGGGTCACAGAATTGATTCCTGCACTTTTAAAGCGAAAATTACAACTTTCTTGCATTATCGCCCAATGTTCCCTATTATCGCCCACACGAAAAATATCACATTTATCATATTTTCGGGTCAAAGAATTGATTCCTGCAATTTTAAAGCGAAAATTACAGCTTTCTTACATTATCGCCCAATGTTCCCTATTATCGCCCACCCGAAAAATATCACATTTATCATATTTTCGGGTCATAGAATTGTTTCCTGCACTTTTAAAGTGAAAATTACAACTTTCTTACATTATCGCAAAATGTTCCCTATTATCGCCCACCCGAAAAATATTATATTTATCATATTTTCGGGTCCTAGAATTGTTTCTGCACATTTAAAGCGAAAATTACAACTTTCTTGCAGTATCGACCAATATTCCCTATTATCGCCCATCCGAAAAATATCATATTTATCATATTTTCGGGTCACAGAATTCCTGTACTTTTAAAGCGAAAATTACAACTTTCTTACATTATTGCCCAATTTTCCCTATTATCGCCCATCCGAAAAATATCACATTTATCATATTTTCGGGTCATAGAATCGATTCCTGCACTTTTAAAGCGAAAATTACAACTTTCTTACATTATCGCCCAATATTCCCTATTATCGCCTACACGAAAAATATCACATTTATCATATTTTCGGGTCATAGAATTGATCCTTGTACTTTTCAAGCGAAAATTACAACTTTCTTGCATTATCGCCCAATGTTCCCTATTATCGCCGACACGAAAAATATCATATTTATCATATTTTCGGGTCATAGAATTGATTATTGCACTTTTAAAGCGAAAATTACAACTTTCTTACATTATCGCCCAACGTTCCCTATTATCGCCCACCCGAAAAATATCACATTTATCATATTTTCGGGTCATAGAATTCATTCCTGCACTTTTAAAGCGAAAAATTACAACTTTCTTGCATTATCGCCCAATGTTCCCTATTATCGCCGACACGAAAAATATCATATTTATCATATTTTCGGGTCATAGAATTGATTATTGCACTTTTAAAGCGAAAATTACAACTTTCTTACATTATCGCCCAACGTTCCCTATTATCGCCCACCCTAAAAATATCACATTTATCATGTTTTGTAGTCATAGAATTGTTTTCTGCACTTTTAAAGCGAAAATTACAACTTTCTTGCACTATCGCCCAATGTTCCCTATTGTCGACCATCCGAAAAAATATCATATTTATCATATTTTAGGGTCACAGAATTGATTCCTGCACTTTTAAAGCGAAAATTACAATTTTCTTACATTATCGCCCAATGTTCCCTATTATCGCCCATCCAAAAAATATCATATTTATCAGTTTTTCGGAACATAGAATTGATCCCTGCACTTTTAAAGCGAAAATTACAACTTTCTTGCATTATCGCCCAACATTCCCTATTATCGCCCATCCGATAAATATCATATTTTCGAGTTATAGAATTGATTCCTGCTCTTTTAAAGCGAAAATTAAAACTTTCTTACATTATCGCCCAATGTTACTTATTATCGCCCACCCGAAAAATATTATATTTATCATATTTTCGGGTCCTTGAATTGTTTCCTGCACTTTTAAAGCGAAAATTACAACTTTCTTGCTTTATCGCCCAATATTCCCTGTTATCGCCCACCCGTAAAATATCACATTGATCATATTTTCGGGTCACAGAATTGATTCCTGCACTTTTAAAGCGAAAATTACAACTTTCTTGCATTATCGCCCAATGTTCCCTATTATCGCCCACACGAAAAATATCACATTTATCATATTTTCGGGTCATAGAATTGATTCCTGCAATTTTAAAACGAAAATTACAGCTTTCTTACATTATCGCCCAATGTTCCCTATTATCGCCCACCCGAAAAATATCACATTTATCATATTTTCGGGTCATAGAATTGTTTCCTGCACTTTTAAAGTGAAAATTACAACTTTCTTACATTATCGCCCAACGTTCCCTATTATCGCCCACCCGAAAAATATCACATTTATCATATTTTCGGGTCATAGAATTGATTCCTGCACTTTTAAAGCGAAAAATTACAACTTTCTTGCATTATCGCCCACTGTTCCCTATTATCGCCGACACGAAAAATATCATATTTATCATATTTTCGGGTCATAGAATTGATTATTGCACTTTTAAAGCGAAAATTACAACTTTCTTACATTATCGCCCAACGTTCCCTATTATCGCCCACCCTAAAGATATCACATTTATCATGTTTTGTAGTCATAGAATTGTTTTCTGCACTTTTAAAGCGAAAATTACAACTTTCTTGCACTATCGCCCAATGTTCCCTATTGTCGACCATCCGAAAAAATATCATATTTATCATATTTTAGGGTCACAGAATTGATTCCTGCACTTTTAAAGCGAAAATTACAATTTTCTACCATTATCGCCCAATGTTCCCTATTATCGCCCATCCAAAAAATATCATATTTTTCAGTTTTTCGGAACATAGAATTGATCCCTGCACTTTTAAAGCGAAAATTACAACTTTCTTACATTATCGCCCAACGTTCCCTATTATCGCCCACCCGAAAAATATCACATTTATCATATTTTCGGGTCATAGAATTGATTCCTGCACTTTTTAAGCGAAAAATTACAACTTTCTTGCATTATCGCCCAATGTTCCCTATTATCGCCGACACGAAAAATATCATATTTATCATATTTTGGGGTCATAGAATTGATTATTGCACTTTTAAAGCGAAAATTACAACTTTCTTACATTATCGCCCAACGTTCCCTATTATCGCCCACCCTAAAAATATCACATTTATCATGTTTTGTAGTCATAGAATTGTTTTCGGCACTTTTTAAGCGAAAATTACAATTTTCTTGCACTATCGTTCAATGTTCCCTATTATCGACCATCCGAAAAAATATCATATTTATCATATTTTACGGTCATAGAATTGATTCCTGCACTTTTAAAGCGAAAATTACAATTTTCTTACATTATCGCCCAATGTTCCCTATTATCGCCCATCCAAAAAATATCATATTTATCAGTTTTTCGGAACATAGAATTGATCCCTGCACTTTTAAAGCGAAAATTACAACTTTCTTGCATTATCGCCCAACATTCCCTATTATCGCCCATCCGAAAAATATCATATTTTCGGATTATAGAATTGATTCCTGCTCTTTTAAAGCGAAAATTAAAACTTTCCTACATTATCGCCCAATGTTCCTTATTATCGCCCACCCGAAAAGTATTATATTTATCATATTTTCGGGTCCTTGAATTGTTTCCTGCACTTTTTAAGCGAAAATTACAACTTTCTTGCTTTATCGCCCAATATTCCCTGTTATCGCCCACCCGTAAAATATCACATTGATCATATTTTCGGGTCACAGAATTGATTCCTGCACTTTTAAAGCGAAAATTACAACTTTCTTGCATTATCGCCCAATGTTCCCTATTATCGCCCACACGAAAAATATCACATTTATCATATTTTCGGGTCATAGAATTGATTCCTGCAATTTTAAAGCGAAAATTACAGCTTTCTTACATTATCGCCCAATGTTCCCTATTATCGCCCATCCGAAAAATATCACATTTATCATATTTTCGGGTCATAGAATTGTTTCCTGCACTTTTAAAGTGAAAATTACAACTTTCTTACATTATCGCAAAATGTTCCCTATTATCGCCCACCCGAAAAATATTATATTTATCATATTTTCGGGTCCTAGAATTGTTTCTGCACATTTAAAGCGAAAATTACAACTTTCTTGCAGTATCGACCAATATTCCCTATTATCGCCCATCCGAAAAATATCATATTTATCATATTTTCGGGTCACAGAATTGATTCCTGTACTTTTAAAGCGAAAATTACAACTTTCTTACATTATTGCCCAATTTTCCCTATTATCGCCCATCCGAAAAATATCCCATTTATCATATTTTCGGGTCATAGAACTGATTCCTGCACTTTTAAAGCGAAAATTACAACTTTCTTACATTATCGCCCAATATTCCCTATTATCGCCTACACGAAAAATATCACATTTATCATATTTTCGGGTCATAGAATTGATCCTTGTACTTTTCAAGCGAAAATTACAACTTTCTTGCATTATCGCCCAATGTTCCCTATTATCGCCGACACGAAAAATATCATATTTATCATATTTTCGGGTCATAGAATTGATTATTGCACTTTTAAAGCGAAAATTACAACTTTCTTACATTATCGCCCAATGTTCCCTATTATCGCCCACCCGAAAAATATCATATTTATCATATTTTCGGGTCATAGAATTGTTTCCTGCACTTTTAAAGCGAAAATTACAACTTTCTTGCACTATCGCCCAATGATCCCTATTATCGACCATCCGAAAAAATATCATATTTATCATATTTTAGGGTCATAGAATTGATTCCTGCACTTTAAAGCGAAAATTACAACTTTCTTACATTATCGCCCAATATTCCCTATTATAGCCCACCCGAAAAATATCACATTTATCATATTTTCGGGTCATAGAATTGATTCCTGCACTTTTAAAGCGAAAATTACAACTTTCTTGCATTATCGCAGAATGTTCCCTATTATCGCCCATCCAAAAAATATCATATTTATCATATTTTCGGGACATAGAATTGATCCCTGCACTTTTAAAGCGAAAATTACAACTTTCTTGCATTATTGCCCAATATTCCCTATTATCGGCTATCCGAAAAATATCATATTTATCATATTTTCGTGTTATAGAATTGATTCCTGCTCTTTTAAAGCGAAAATTACAACTTTCTTGCATTATCGCCCAATGTTCCCTATTATCGCCCACCCGAAAAATATTATATTTATCATATTTTCGGGTCCTAGAATTGTTTCCTGCACTTTTGAAGCGAAAATTACAACTTTCTTGCTTTATCGCCCAATTTTCCCTGTGATCGCCCCCCCCGTAAAATATCACATTGATCATATTTTTGGGTCACAGAATTGATTCCTGCACTTTTAAAGCGAAAATTACAACTTTCTTGCATTATCGCCCAATGTTCCCTATTATCGCCCACACGAAAAATAGCACATTTATCATATTTTCGGGTCATAGAATTGATTCCTGCAATTTTAAAGCGAAAATTACAACTTTCTTACATTTTCGCAAAATGTTCCCTATTATCGCCCACCCGAAAAATATTATATTTATCATATTTTCGGGTCCTAGAATTGTTTCCTGCACATTTAAAGCGAAAATTACAACTTTCTTGCAGTATCGACCAATATTCCCTATTATCGCCCATCCGAAAAATATCATATTTATCATATTTTTGGGACATAGAATTTATTCCTGCACTTTTAAACCGAAAATTACAACTTTCTTGCTTTATCGCCCAATGTTCCCTATTATCGCCCACTTGAAAATATCATAGAAATGACCCACTGACAACAAAATTACTGAAAAGTCCAACCAGAAGTACTTACATGTAACATATTGTGCCCCTCTGCAAATTGAAACTTTGCTTTTTTAAGAAGAAAAATGGAAATTTCCAATTTTTTAAAAGCTGCAAACTTCGAAGCTCAGTAGATTCAAAAATAAGGCGAAATTCAAAAATTTAAAAATGTACTTTTTTCACCCCTTAGTTCTAGTTTCTTCATAACAAATTTCGGAATCTTCCGATGAAAAATGAGGGACTAGATAGATTTTTTCGTATTTTGCCCAAATTGGCAATAAAATCGCCAAAAATGGTTTAAACCAAAAAATAAAAAAAAAATCCTAATGCAGTAGAAGGTTAAAAACTCGCGTTTAAAATTTGGTACGAATCGGATGAAAAATAAAAAAGATATTCCACTTGAACTACTTTGTTAAGAAAAAAAAATGGAAATTTGCCAATTTTTAGAAGTTGCAAACTTTGAAGCTCAGTACATTAAAAAAAAGGCGAAATTCAAAAATCGAAAAAAAGTACTTTTTTCACCCCTTAGTTCTAGTTTCTTCATAAAAAATTTCGGAATCTTCCGATGAAAAATGAGGGACTAGATAGGTTTTTTCGTATTTTGCCCAAATTGGCAATAAAATCGCCAAAAATGGTTTAAACCAAAAAATAAAAAAATTTCCTAATGCAGTAGCAGGTTAAAAACACTTGCCCCCATCTGTATAGCCCTGTTGGCTAAAAAGCCAACTGGGCTAAAAAAAAAAAGACATCGGATCAAAAATGTAGGACGAGATACATTTTAAATTTTTTTCTTCAAAAATTCCCCAAAAATTAAAAAATCACCCGATCGACTAGAAAAGCACAAGCCGTATGCACGACACTTTGGGGGTGCCTCATACCAAAAATAAATCACATCGCGTTAAAAATGTAGGAGGAGACACATTTTAAATTTTTTTCTTTAAAAATTCCCCTAAAATTCAAAAATTACCCAATCGACTAAAAAAGCACAAGCCGTATGCACGACTCCTTAGGGATGCCTCACACCAAAAATAAATGACTTGGAATCAAAATTGTAGGAGGAGATGCATTTTGAATTATTTTCGAAATTTTTGCTTTAAAAATTCCCCAAAAATACAAAAATTGCGCGATCGACTAAAAAAGCACAAGCCGTATGCACGACCCTTTAGGGGTGCCTCATACCAAAAATAAATGACATCGGGTCAAAAATGTAGGAGGAGATACATTTTAAAATTTTTTCTTTAAAAATTCGCCAAAAATTCAAAAATCACCCGATCGACTAGAAAAGCACAAGCCGTATGCACGACCCTTTAGGGATGCCTCATACCAAAAATAAATGACATCGGTTCAAAATTGTAGGAGGAGATGCATTTTGAACCAAAGTTTACTAAATAAACAACTAACTAACTAACTAACTAACTAACTAACTAACTAACTAACTAACTAACGGACACCGCCCGCAAACCGATAGGAATACCCCAGCTTACGTGTAACGTAAGCTGGGCTAAAAACGTCACTCTCTTGTCAGCTCGACGTCACGCCCCACAACACCGGATCCTAAGACACGCTTCGCATAGCACACAGTACCAATATTTTCCGGGGGGGGGGGGTGGTCAACATCTCGGTCAACAACTGATTTTTTGTTGACCACTCTATTTTTTTATTCCGCTGTTGCTAAATCATATGAATGTTTTTGTAGATTTATTTCCTATTCTATTTTTAATCACATATTTGCATGTGCTCTTTTATTTACACACTTTTACTTCTGTTTTTTTATTGTACACAGTTACCTCGGTGTTTGTTTATTTTACACATTACCTCTGTTGCTTTATTGTACAGACTTACCTCTGTTGTTTTATTTTACACGCTTACCTCTGTGTTTTATAGTGCACACTTACCTCTGTTTTTTTATTGAACACTTACCTGTTTTTTATTTTACACACTTGCCTCTGTTTTTTTATTTTACACACTTACCTCTGTTTTTTTTTTTATTGTACACACTTACCTCTGTTTTTTTTTCTTTTACACACTTGCCTCTGTTTTTTTCTTTTTTTTTTTTTTTTGGCTTTTACACACTTACCTCTGTTTTTTTTTATTTTACACACTTACCTCTGTTTTTTTCTCTTTTACACACTTACCTGTTTTTTTGTTTTTTTTGTTTTTGTTTTACACACTTACCTCGCCCTCCCAGCCTTTGATTGGAGTGCTCATTAACTCAAACTCTAACTCTTTTTGTTTACGTATATCCGCACAGTTCGCCTGTAAACAAATAAAACAATAAACACGGATATTCCATTGTCAGTGTAAACAAAGACATTTCGTTTTCTTCCACTTCGCTTTTTTTCATTTACTTGCATTTATAATTATTCCTTGTTTTTCTTTTTTTTCTTTTTTTTTTCTTTCTTACACTGTAAATGACTGAGATCAACTAGAGCGGCCAGTGCACCCCAATATCAGTTTATCCAAGCATGTCACTTTTATTAGCCAGCCATTATCGTTTTGTATTTGTAAGCAAATGTTTCCCCCGACATTCTACTCCCCTCAACCCCTAATGCCTTATGAACCGTCGGACCCACCCAAGGCTAATCCTACATTCCGTTCTGCGGGTACAATAATGACGCAACTGTCACATTCTGACGTCCTGTGACGTCATGCGTTGTCCAATATACGTCGAATACAACCCAACCGACGGATCAACCCAGGGTATAATCTAACTGAAGTCTGAAGCTGATCCGATGTTTCCTTCGAAAATTATCGTGTGAACAAAACCAAGTGTCTACAACACACACACACAGAAAGCACAAAAACAAACTGATTCCCCTCTGCGGTGAAAACATAATCAATCGACTTCCTTCACAATCCCACCCTCCCTCACTCCAATACCTCCCCCCTCTCCTCCTCCCCCCCCCCCCCCCCACCACACACACTCCAATCACTCCCTTTTTCCATGCTCTCGCTGTACACTGATGGCAATCAACGCATCTCCATCCCTCAGACCCCTCCCCCGTCAAACATACACACTGCACAGACGCTCATCTTACAGCGATGTCCCTGTACACGCTGATGGCCCGCTGCGTATCCCCCCTGTCGGCGTGCGCCTGATCCGTATGGCGCTCTAGTTCCTTCAGCAGGTTGGGATACTTGTCGAGGCGTGTGAAAGGCGTCGATAGGCTCGTGGTCAGCTTCAGGATGCCCGGGGACGCTGCTCCGGCGCTCTCCATAAAACTGCTCAGCTCATCTCTACAGCAATAAACGTAAAAAAAGCATAAAGCTGGGTATAGAGTAACAGGCTGGGTATTGGGCACGAGGCTGGGTACTGGGTACGAGGCTGGGTAGTGGATACGAGGCTTGGTACTGGGTATGAGGCTAGGTACTGGGCACGAGGCTGGGTACTTGGTACGAGGCTGGATACTGGGCACGAGGCTGGGTACTGGGTACGAGGCAGGGTACTGGGTAAGAGGCTGGGTACTGGGCACGAGGCTGGGTACTGGGCACGAAGCTGGGTACTGGACACGACGCTGGGTACTGGGTACGATGCTCGGTACTCGGTACGAGGCTGGGTACTGGGCACGAGGCTGGGTACTGGGCACCAGGCTGGGTACTGGGTACGGGACTGGATACTGGGCACGATGCATGGTATTGGGTACGAGGCTGGGTACTGACTTGCACTTCTGAAGGACCTGCACTGCCTTGGGGTGGTTGGAGCAGTAGCCCTTGTACAGGTTCTGTAGCTGTGGCGCGTGTTTGATGAAGACACCGCCGATCCGCTGCTGCTGAAGCGGCTTCCTGCAAAAAGCCCAAAATACATGAAACCTCCCATCGTCTGTACCCCCCCCCCCCCCTCCCCCGAAAAAAGGAAAAAAACATAAAATCCCCCATCGTCTGCACCCTACCCCCTAAAAAAAGGAAAATACATGAAACCTCCTATCGTCTGTACACCCCCCCCCCCCAGAAAAAAAGGAAAATACATAAAACCACCCGTCGTCTGCACCCGAACCCCCCCCCCCCCCCACCAAAAAAAGGAAAATACATGCAACCTCCCATCG
Source organism: Protula sp. h YS-2021 (assembly GCA_949752745.1). NCBI lineage: Eukaryota > Metazoa > Annelida > Polychaeta > Sabellida > Serpulidae > Protula > Protula sp. h YS-2021. The sequence goes on from OX457029.1 coordinate 69,468,752, forward strand.
TCTGTACCCCTCCCCCGAAAAAAAAGAAAATACATGAAACCTCCCATCGTCTGTACCCCCCCCCCCCCCCCCAGAAAAAAGGAAAATACATAAAACCTCCCATCGTCTGCACCCCACCTCCCAAAAAAAGGAAAATACATGAAACCTCCCATCGTCTGTCTCCCCCCCCCCCCCGAAAAAAGGAAAATACATGAAACCTCCCATCGTCTGTACCCCCACCCCCCATAAAGGAAAATACATGAAACCTCCCATCGTCTGTACCCCCCTCCCCCGAAAAAAGGAAAATACATGAAACCTCCCATCGTCTGTACCCCCCTCCCCCCCCCGCCCAGAAAAAAGGAAAATACATGAAACCTCCCATCGTCTGTACACTCCCCCCCCCCCCCCGCCAAGAAAAAAGGAAAATACATGAAACCTCCCATCGTCTGTACCCCCCTCCCCCGAAAAAAGGAAAATACATGAAACCTTCCATCGTCTGTACCCCCCTCCCCCCCCGAAGAAAGTAAAATACATGAAACCTCCCATCGTCTGTACCCCCACCCCCCATAAAGGAAAATACCTGAAACCTCCCATCGTCTGTACCCCCACCCCCCATAAAGGAAAATACCTGAAACCTCCCATCATCTGTACCCCCCTCCCCCGAAAAAAGGAAAATACATGAAACCTTCCATCGTCTGTACCCCCCTCCCCCCCCCCCCGAAGAAAGTAAAATACATGAAACCTCCCATCGTCTGTACCCCCACCCCCCATAAAGGAAAATACCTGAAACCTCCCATCGTCTGTACCCCCACCCCCCATAAAGGAAAATACCTGAAACCTCCCATCATCTGTATTCCTCCCCCGAAAAAAGGGAAATACATGAAACCTCCCATCGTCTGTACAGCCCCCCCCCCCCCAGAAAAAAGGAAAATACATAAAACCTACCATCGTCTGTACCCCCCCCCCTTCCCCCCCTTCCAAAAAAAAAAAGGAAAATACATGAAACCTCCCTATTGTCTGACGCTATAGTGACCACCTATTTGTTTTTTTTTTTGTTTTTTTGTTTTTTTTTCTGTACCCCCCTCCCGGGAAAAAGAAGATGCTATGTGACGTTATGGAAAATTTTCACTTATTTCAAATGGCTGACTATCATGGAAAATTCCAGCACATTGCCTGGTTGAATGCTCGTATGTAAGATTCGGATAATGCTTGTGCGAATTTTAAACACTTCTAAATAAGCTGCGAATTATAACGGAGTCTCTGTCAATTTCAACTTCCTCATTGGTATGACAAGTCCCACATTTGAGGCTAACGACACTGCTTTCAATACATGTTTAATAAAATGGAGTCCCCTTATTAATAAAGATCACTTGCAAGATTCCCATAACCAACTCAGGTGTATGCCAAAATGGCAGGACAAAGCTATGTAACGAACGAAGCACTCTCTTTGCGTTGCGTCACAGAAGATGCTTTAGCAACCACCCGCTGACGTCATAATGGCTCGAAAAAAAGTCCAGTCGAAAGGTGCAATTTAAGATTCCATCTTACTGAGTTATAATAGCGATACATCACAGAGTTGGGAGTAATTCGCCACTGTACAACACTTACTTGGCACAGGCGTCTAACGCAGTTAATAAACTTTGGTGCAGTTCCCCTATCTCTTCCAGGTTGCCTAGCAACTGTGAGTATTCGCTGGCACTTATTCTATAAATAGAAAAGATCTCAGCTCGCCATCAACCAAGATAAAGATGTCTTAATTTTACCTAATTATTATTGTTTTTGTTGACATTTACTTCAACTTTTTTCTATCATTATCTTTACATTTGGAGCTCTGATTGCTTTTGTATTTTTTGTTTTTTTTTTTTTTTTGTTTTTTTTTTCGGGGGAAGGGGGTCGAGGGTGATTGTTTTCTGGGCACGTCTGTTTATATGAAATATTCACTACTTACGAACGTGCGAGACAAGGACCAATTCACCCGGAAGTAACTCACGTCCATGAATTTGAATATTTTCAACATCGGATGTCCACAAAATACAGATAGAGACATATCCTTATCTAGATACCGTTAACGTCCCCCCCCCCCCCATCCTTATCCACCGCAACCCCTCCTCCATCAGCGTCAATGAATATGAAAAAAAGAAGCGTTGGCATTCTGCAGTGGTGTGAGGTAACCCCCCCCCCCCCCCGAAACCCCTTCCCCCTCAGCGCCTACAAGTATGAACAGAATAAGACTGACATGTTGGCGTTGTGCAGCGGCCTGAGGTAATGCTGCAGCAGGCTCTGCAGCTCCGTCACAAGGCTCCGTTCCGTGTCGATCAAGCTCTGCAGCACCTGCCACAATGTAGCCATAGCAACGGGGGGTTACTCGCATTAGCAACAGAGCATTTGACCGTGGCATCAGGGTCTGTCGCCATAGCAACAGAATGTGACAGTAGCAATAAGCTGCGTTGCTATAGTAACAGGATATATTATATCTATATTGCACCAATATCTGTAATACTATGACTAATACCGAAAGTAAGAGTGACAAAAATAAACACCACAGACATGGTGAAAAAATGTTTTATTTGGCTTTTTTTTTAAACTTCACGGATGCACAGACAGACGGAAGTGACGTACCACGTTATGGTAGAAGGCAGTACTCTCCCTCTTGGACATCACAGGGTCGTGGGGCAGGGGACTTTTAGCACCAGGTCGGCTTTCTACAAAACAAAAGGTTTTATTGTTACACTTCTTTTGTTTTTTATTTTATTCTGTGTTTATTAAACGCAATAGTTTTACACATTTTTCTTTTAGCTGCAAATCCTCTCTAATTTTCAGGTTATTTGACAATTTTTGACCATTTTATCATAAAATAAACGTATAACGACACATACTACAATGAACACTGCGCTGTTATCCTTTTGTACTTGGCTTTTATGTTATTATTATTATTATTATTATTATTATTATTATTATTATTATTATTATTATTATCATATTGCTGTTATGGAAGTTATTATTGTGGTTCATAACCCAATATGGCAGCCAATTTGAATGGTACCAATACATCAAATTCCATCTGACTTCCCCCACAATCAAATTTTATTCTAATGTTGTACTAAAAACGAGTCCGAAACAGATAGATGCCCTTTTTGACTCTTGCTACCACTGCGCAAGAAGTTTAAATTATGGGTTATCATATCCTTCACACTAATGTTATGCCTCAACAATGACCTTTGACGTCCTTGACATAGTTGCTAGGAAACCAGCCAGTCCGTTCATTCAGCGTCCCCTCCCACCAGCCTCCTTCTTCCGTCTGAGTGACAGTTATTAAGTCTCCTTTGTTAAATGCAAGCTGAAAAAATGAAATGAAAAATAAATAACTACATAAATGATATCATTTAAACTTAGAACGTTTTACAAGGACTGTACTTTAGTGGACGGGGCAATATTTTCGAGTAAAATCAAAGCAACTGTGCAAATGAAACAAAAGAAATTCGAAGTGGCATCAATTTATATTTGGTATTGTATAATGTTTCGTGCCTTATTAATGGACTCATTTAAAAGCGCTTGCGCTTTGGTTAGTTTCTTGTTTACATTAACATTGCTTGCACAACCCTCTCTCACATTGCATTTTGTTTACATTCCACATTGTTTACGTTCCATTTTGTTTACATTCCATATTGTTTACGTTCATTTTGCTTGCAGTGGGACTTAAATCTCCACGGCTGAGTTGACATACCTCATCTGTGTTGTTGGGTTTGAAGTTATACAGGGCCCTCACGACCCGCGCTTGCGTCACTTCACCCATTTTGCAACGTCACTGGCAAAATGTGGTGACGTCACAACACGTTGTTAGAAAAACCTCTTTCCAGAGGTCCGCTGAATTTATGAGACACAAAGCAGAATTAATTTCTGCAAAGAATCAAAATAACAAAATCTTTTAAAACATTTATCCAAATGTGTTCTATCACATCACTTTTAACCAGAACGTCACACTTCTCAGCCGGAACACGGGGATTCTCCTCTCACTTATACGAACATTCGAAGTGCGATAAGGGTCATCGAAAGTGTTTGTCTATTTTGGGTGGTATTTGCTCCTTGTCCGTTTTTAGTCCCAGCGGACCCTTTCTATATACCCAAGCCAGAAAGGGTAACAGTTCCTGCAACAGAAAGGGCCACTGATCTCAACTTTTGAGTTTATGTATCTTTCGGTGCACGTCCCTGGACACAACTACGTTGGGCGATATTAAGGATTTCTATATCCTGATCTCAAGAAACATCCATTTTTCTCAGTTCTACATTCTTAGCTGACCATCAGAACTGCGCGCCATAATTTATAGTTGGTCCATTTATATGATGCACCATTCTAGAATAACGAGTGTGGCAAAATTTATATCAATGGTAAGTTCTATTATAGGAATTATAAATCTACCAGTAACGTAGGACCGTCCGTCACTTTTCAATGTTTTTTTTTTAACTCTAGTGTTTTGGACGTGATCCGGTAATGCTTTTGTATGTAGCAAATACAGGAATTTACATATGTTTTCTGTTATGTGCGAAGTACTATGTGGTGATTTACGAAAATGCAAGGCCGATATATTTTTTTGGGCGGGATTTTCGAGCTGTAACTCGCCACTTTATTCTATCATCCCGAAATATAAATTTTAAGTGCAAACTGTAAGACTATCAACTCGCTTTTCAAAATTTTCAAAATGACTGCTATGAGCCATGAGGATTACACGTGAGCATAAACCTGACTTCTTATATTTATGCTAATAGCTTACTTATAGCAGCTCAGTATTTTGCATTCGAGAACCAGTGGCAGCTGTCGGGGAGGTTCGGCAAAAAATTAACACTTCCGAGATAATTGTTGTTTTCGGGAGGTGGCAAAACTACAGGCACTGGAGAGTTTAATCTAGGTTACTGGTAGGGTTATGTCCAGTGTACAAATTCTACACGGTTAACTCAGCTAATTTTATCTTTCCCCACAAAATACATCTGGTAGTGGTGATGAAGAATTATACACAGCTCTTTCTAGTCCAATAATTCCCATCTTAATACCGCCAACTATAATAGCAAAAAAAAAAAATAGAAATGAAATTCCAAATGGTACTAGTAACCTAGGACAGACCGCCAACTTTTCAATGGTTTCTGCGCAATAACTCTCGTGTTTTGGACGCCATCCGACAATGCTTTTGTATGTAGCAACTCCAGGATTTTACACATGTTTTCTGTTATGCGCGAAGTCATGTCGTGATTTACGAAAATGCAAGGCCGATTTATTTTTTTCGGGCAGAATTTTCGAGCTGTAACTCCCTTATTTATTCTATCATCCCAAAAGGAGCTATAAGTATTATATTTGAGCATAAACCTGACTTTATATGTATACGAGGGGGGAGGAGAACGAATGGCTACAGTAGATCTAAACTGGTGAAATTAAAAAATACCATCTTCCGTGGCTGAAAACAATTGTCATTTGTCAAGTATCGCACAATAAGGAATATTTGAGTCCAAAAGGTTGGCAAATATGCATCCAGTTTATTAAGTTTAGTCAGAATTTAACATTTTGTTGTCACCAATCATGATAAACTCTAACCAATTTTAACTCTTCTCCCTCGTATACTAACAGTTTACTTATACTTATTGGATGAGACAGTAATTGGGGCAAAATTATAGGTTTTTAATGATTTAGTGAAATATCCCTAAACTTACATGTGAACAAATATATACCACCGACAGAAGAGGTCTAACCAAACATTGCTAATACAAAATACAGTAACTTCCCAGTATACGGACATTAAAATACACAAAAGTATAAATTGTGTTTCTCAGGTAAACAATACACAAGTTTGGTACATAAATGTCGGCCTGAACATGAACCAATCACAAACAGCGTTACAAACGATGTTCCAGAACATGAACCAATCACAAACAGCGTTACAACCGATGCCCCAGGACCAAGATGGCGACGTCAACAAATAAGCAGCTGACCAATCTGCCTGGTTTTATTAACTTTTCTCTAGAACAACAAATGATACTTTCAATTTTATGTTACAATATGATGAGAAACACCTTCCCAAGTATGTGGATCTAAGGATATTCAATAGTCAAATGAGTAAAGCAGGTTTAAGCCTGTCTGTGTCAAATGTCTCATTCTACCCTCCGCCCCATTCTACGGTCTTGGCCTTGTAGCATCTCAGTATTGTGCATTCGAGAACCAGTGGCAGTTGTCGGGAGGCTCGGCAAAAATATCATTTTCGGATAATTTAGTTTTCGGGAGGTGGCGACACTACTCGTACAGGCGGGTTCAACCTACAAGTAGGTTACTGGTATAATTTTTTGGTTATTTTCTTTATTTTTTTGATTTCGAAAAAGTATATATAACATTCAGTGCTTTATTCGAACTGGTCACATTATCAAAATTGGAGTGTGTCGTTGCTCAGACAGGGAAATACTGGGTACAATTACGAGTTACGAGACATGGAGCTAGCCACTGCGACTCGTAACGGTTTGGAGCAAGGGAACATGGAGCTACGGCATTCGATCTTCCTTTAATTATTTAACAGTATTTAAAGCATATGGAAATGGGGAGCTTGAACAGTGATACCTACCTTGTACGAGAAAAAAATCACGTGATGAAAATTAATACCGTAATGATTTAAACCAAAGTAGGAAGTGAAAAGTGACTAACGTAAGTGGGTTCCAACAGTTGAGGCTACTCGTTCAGCTGTTGTGTTCAGTTAAAAAAACTCTTTATAGTCTTTGCAAGATGCTTGTGCCATGTGCTTCACCCTCGTGTGATAAAAAAAGTGTAAACATAATATTTAGATTTGAATAATCTATTAATTTGTTGATGTAAGAATAATTTTATTATAAAAACTAGATGCAAAGTTTCAAAATTTGTCAAATCATTCTTTTGTGGCACTCATCCTGATTTCCGCTGTCATTAAAAAGTGCACAACAAATAATTTGGTACAGGTTTCAAAGAATTTATTTTTGTTCAAAATTTCAAATACAGTCACTCATGTTCTATCCATACCCTATTTTTGATTATTCTATGGAGACAATCTTTTTGCAAGCAGCTAATTTTGAGGTTTGTGCTGGAGCTACTAGCCTAAATATCTGCCTTTGGGCCTAAGGATAGTAGAATATACAGTTACTAGGGCTTCAGTGCCTAAATCAGATCTTTAAAGTATAACGGCTTTCTCTGTTACTATGCTTGAAATGTGCTGCCAACCAACAAACCAATCAGCGTCGGTGCAGTGCCAGTCATTTGATCAAGCCGGACCAAACGTATCAGACACCACGGTCCCATTTGATAGGAAGGTGGGTGGGCATATTTCGAGTAATGGCTTCTGTGTCTACACGATATTTTACTTATAAAATGAGTATTAAGAAATGAAAAACTTTAGTTTTAATTTCGAAAATATCGAGTTGTAGACTACAAAGCTATCACAGTGGGAGACTAGAACTGATGGTAGCAATTGAACACCAAATGCCTACGAGCTGGCTGACACGCTGTCTACTGGACATTGTTCCGGAAAGGCAGAAATGAAAGAAATTGAGTTCAATATCATTTTATAATTCAGCGGATCCTCACCTCGGCTGCCCATTCAATAACAAAAGCACTATTAATAACAGCCTTAAGAGGGTGCTCGAACTTAAGTTTTGACAGGTTGGTACGTGCTCATGTCCTCCTATTTCTTTTACTAAAAGAGGTGACATGTAACACCATTAGCTCAGCCTTAAAACTACGTACCGACCCATCACAGTTTCGTGTTATACCATGTACAAAATCGCACTGTCAAAAACGGCCATGGTACACGACGCGACCGTGCCGAGTCTACACAGCGTCAGTCACGTGACGGGAAAAGGAACATTGAAGTTAGCGCTGAGCTAAACCATACATCCGCAAAGACAGAATCTATTTAGCTGCCATCTTCTTCTCGAGGGCCTTCTTTCTGCCAAATTGTTGAGAAGTCCTGCAAGAAGAGGGATTGTTATAAATCACTCATTCAGCAACAAGAAACTGACCATGACTACTTTAATTAGTTAACGTATTAGCTGTGTATTCTTTCAAATAGTGTTTAATAAAAGTATCTGGAGATGCCCAACAGCCAACTCGTAATAAATCACACAGTGACACACCATTAGCGCTGCGCAAAGAGTGCGTTACAAGTCTGACTTGATGAGCTTTAACTGATAACTTCTTTTGCATTACATTCTCAGGTTCTTTCAGGATATATCATACTCTAGAAATATGATTTTCTACAATAATATATAGATGCTTTAGAAAGATCTAATGTGACACCACGCATAAAAGTTATATATAGACAATGTTGTAACGAGCTATGGTAAGTATTTGATCGTTTAGTATATGCGCGTAGCAAGGAGACAGGGCCTAACGATGCGGTGTTGACACTGCACATGAACTCACATCCGGTGTAACAGGCTATTTTACAAACTATAATCCCCCTTCAGATTACTTGCCGCTCCCACTAACCTTTTTGCGTGTAATTTTATTTTAATAATATATGTTCATGTAAATAAATGGTCACAATTGAACTGTATAAAACTATCTTGAACTACTTTATTGACTAAATTCAACACAATTCAAACATAAATATAAACAGACATCCCTGATCAGAAAGTTCTTTGTTTTCTCTTAATATCCTTTTCAGCATTTTTAGAGAGCCCAAGTGGATATTCTTCATCGCTATGATTACGTAAATAACATCCACATTATCCAAAAGCGAAACTGATAGCAACGGGGGCAAAAAATACCAGGTAGGGGAGGGGAAGATAGCCTAGTCTATCTTCCCCCGGGGGGGGGGGGGGCTGTACAGAGGGAAAGATATACTGATAAACAGCCAAGGCTGGTATCACAATTTGCTTAAATGCACCTTAGCCTTCGTCGTAATGTGCGTCTAGCCAAGAAAAGACGGTAATGGTTTCAGCACCATTAACTTTACTGATATTGTCTAGCAGTGAGTGTGTTTCCCGGCGGCACTTCCAGGAAAGACACTTCAATGCAATTAGTTTGTTTGAAATGGTAGCGTGATGGAAGAGCGGAGAAGTGAGGTATTTCAAAACCAGGGACAAATCCCAAGGCACCACTGACCTGTCGGAGAGAGGACGCTCCAGCTGAATGGATCTGAGCAAACCCGACAATACAGCACATGCAGACAAATCATAACCAGAAGAACGTCTCAGGAAAAAAACGTGAGAGCTGAAAGGTATGTCGATCTAAATTAAACCTTCCTGACTTCAAAAAGGTAAGGAAAGAAATCTGCCATTACCACATCCGTAACTGTAACAGGATGCCTCTATCGACACACCATGCCTCGAAAAATCTTCAGTGCGGCAAACAAACAGTATTCGTGGAGTCTTCATGGACCATGTCCATCCTCTGAATTGCCCTCTGACATAACCGTTTGGTCTTCGTAAAGAAAAACTTATGTACCTGTCACACATAAGAGTGACTTTGCGTGCTCAAAAACCCCATGAAGAAGAAACTCCTTCTATTTTTATTTTTATCGTGTTTTATCCAAACTCAACAAAACCACATAAACACCCACGCAGAAACACACACAGACATAGAGACACCACATCGTGCAATAATAACTACAAAAAGAAAATAAAATTTTTTGACGAATGCACCAGTTGCTGTGCCCGCTGTGTTTGCACCCGAACACCAAGCTGCACCCGATGGTGCCTCGGCGAAAACTGTGGTACTCAATCGTAGACTTTTTTGGATACGCATGGACTCAGTCATAGCCATGTAGACTGGATCGGACACACTTGGGCTCAATCAAAGATGCACACGTTTAGTAAGAAAACGCGTAATCTCACACACAACCGCGCAGATAGCGCATGATAAGAGGAATTCTATTGGCAGTGATGAACACGCAGGCATCGGTAAATCCTCTTGACACATCAACAGGCGTGCTGGAACTCACAGAATTGAACGTATCCTTAATTTACGGTTATTTATTTTCTGTTTCTCACAAATCTACTCGCTCTTTAAAGCTTTAACCATTCTTTCATCATTAATTTACCAGAAAAATATTCAATACAATATATAAACAACACAGCATTGTTTCACCGTAAAACTAGACCGCAATATATGTTATTCCCATCAGAAAATTCCATCTAAACAACGTCTCTATTTCTAAGTATTTAAATCAATTTTTTTGCTGTTTTGCAATACCTGGGCAGCAGCTTCCAAGTTGTATCCGTTATTTGTGAATAATTGGAAGAACAAAATGAGCTTTTAAAAGCTTAAAACGATAACATTTCCTTAATTATGCCCTCACCTTGCCGAAATGGTACCGACAAGCCAAATTTCAGCTTTTCATCGGCTTAAAATAATCGCGCAATTAATTTGAAGTCGATTTCAATCAATAGTATCCGAAATTGTAGCCGAAATTATGTTAATTTGCATAATTCCGTCTGATACAGAGAAAGCAAACAAAACTCGGCTCCAATTGTTACCGCACAGAGATGCTAAAAATAGGCACAAAAGAATCGCTCATTAATAATGCACTGGTATATGTGCCAGCATCAGAGATTGGGCTGATTTGGATGATAATAATCGTAATGAGATGGACGCAGACTGCCATACTCCAGCGGAATTGGAAGACTGTGGACCAACGGTAACCGCATCAACAAAGAAAACCAAGACAGTTTTGGCATATCGGGAGCTACAAGCAACAGATGTCTCGATCTCTCATGCCAAATCTTCATGAGAACTTTCAGTATAAGAGAGGAAGATGGTAATGCCCTGGAGGCCAAAAGAAAAGTAACGCATGAATCGCAAATGCTCCAAAGTCTGGACACGGAGAAATGTACACCGGACAACAATGATTGAGGCAGTTGGCGAAGACATCAACCTTGGGCGAATCCCCACGGTGACTGAGCTGCAATCCATTGAAACTTATAGCTCGCTAAAGCCCATTCCGTCTGAACGATCTCGCCCATTCAAGCACGTTCAATCTCCCTGCGATGTGTGCCGCTTGAATGATAAAACCACTGTCGTGAACATGCAAGTGGATCTACTTGGTGATATGAGACAACATTGGTGAACGAGTGCCACCCTGCTTGGAAAAATTAGAAACCACTGTCTGATTGTCTACCACAAATTGAACCACGTGACCTTTGAGAAACGTAGAGAATATATGACAAGCAAGCGATAAAAACTTCTATTCCAACACACTGATATGCAGTATGCGGTCGTGATCCGACCACTGCCCCTTCCAAGTGTGCCCTTGGAAAAAGAAACCCCAACCTTTGCAAGGCGCATCTGTCTGGACCTGCCTTGATGGGGATGGAAGAAAAAAATGCAAATCTTTCAGGAGATTGAACTGACACGACCACCAGTGGAGATCCTTCAGTGCTAATAACGAGAGTGGTAGTCGATGATGTGGCAGGACATGTCTGTCTTCGTTCACCAACAGCCAATAGTCGAGATATTGGAAAAAGAGCAATCTCACGAGTCGACCCCAGAGTTTGACTGCCTTCACATCCTGGGTGAATACAACCAGTGCTGTCGATAAACTGAGTGGTAGGGCAAGACACCAATAGTTTTGTGCCGCTGTCCTGAAAAACACATAACGGCAAGAAGGTATTGGAATGTTAAGTTATGCATGGGAAAGATCCACTGAAATGGTCCACATGCGATGGTTTAGTGTGGATCTGATCAACTGTGGAGTGTTCATTTTGATAGATTTGAGATATTAGAACTTGTTGAGTTGTAGCAATTCTATGGTAAATCCAACTTGCCGACTGTTTCGGTACAAGCAAGACACGACTGATAAACTCTACAGAGCCCATGGGCATCTCTTCTATGGCTTTCTGTCTACCAGTTCTTGAATCGTAGTCAGTGACACCAGACGCAGACTGAAGTCTAAAGAGCGTTTGCAAGAGATAGATCGGGTTCCCATATTTCTTCCGGGGGCGTCGGAAGAATTTGGTGACCCGACCTGCCTCTTGCAAACGGTAAGAAGAATTTCCAATGCAACCAGCTGACTATGTGTTCCGAGCTCCTAACGCTTGTGAAACTTGCTAAAATTTGTTTAGTCTTCCTCCTTCGGGCACATTTATGCTTGATTTGGGTAATGGATAAACCTATTGTTCTTTGTTAAGGTACTTAAAATACCTGTAGGAGATTGCTGTGTGATCTCGGCCAGATACTTTGATTGCTTTGGAGGGGCAGCCTGCTTTTTAGTATCCACCTTAGGCTTTTTGACCGACGGAGCAGAAGCTGGCGACAGTCCCGATCTCTTCTGTGGGGCTGGAGTGGAGTGCACGATCGACTGTCGTTGCCTGGGTCTACTTCTCTCTGGGGTTAAAGCTTTGCGCAAAAGAGCGTACTGTGACTTTACCCTAGCTTCCTCGATTACTCCTTTTAGTAAATCGGGCGGGAAAAGTTCTGACTGTCCGTCTATCTGTGCCCAACGAAGTCAGCAAACATCCTCTGTATTAATGTTACAATGCAGCAACGCTTTATTACGTCGTAGTGCTAATGTGATTTATATGTAGGGATTCAGTCTAAGCAAATCAGATGAATTGTTTTGGGTTCCACAAATTTTCTTAGCGTTTGAAACGCCGCATTCTGGAATGATAGCGTGCATAGGCTCTGAATCACGCTCCTTCGATAAGACACTTTAATCCGTGTTGGTATTGGGCAGCCACGGCCCCATGTTGCGGGGATAAGCCAGCAGTTGCGTATGGACCGGAGCACATGAGACCAGCACCGCGGCCAGGAACAACTGCCAAAAAGATTGCGCGCAGTCTAAAGTGGAAAATATATTTGCAAAGGACAGCTTTGTGGCAAGCTCAGACAGTCGGCATCACAAATCGTTCTCTTTTGACTGAATTGTTCAGCGTCTTCCGATAAACACAAGTCCTCACTTTTCCGTTCGTCTTCTCCAACGGTACCATGGGTGCATGGGTTGATTCTGTTCTTCATTCGCGAGCTTTGGAAAATGGTTCTGAAACACGACGTGGTGTTGTGAAGTTGTACGGTACAGCACCTAACCTGCACAGTAATCTGACTGGTTCTCAGTTCTTTGTCAACCCGAACTCTCCAAAACATCATCATTGATGTGCTTCACGATCTCAGTCAGAACCATGACTGCAGCAACACTTCGGCTGAAAAGACGTGTTTGCAAATGTGATGCTATCACATACACAGGAAACTTGAAGTACTTGCTTTTGTGCGTAACCTTGGTTTCAAATTGTCCTATGGCATTAACAGGACCTGATGGCTCGAAAGAAAAGCAAATCTGGGCTGCAGTTCAGGCATTAGCTCTACCCTTGTGAACAGAGATTAAGGAATACAAACAGCACTTCCCTTGTGTCAGGTTTAAACTTTACAGGTAAGTTTTTAAAAATCAACTTCAATTGCCACGGATGAATGTTTAGGCAATGTATAGCTCCAGGAAACATGCTGGAGGCTGAACTTCACATGTTTACTTTGAGTTCACATCGTCTTATTTCATGCATGATTCTTTTCTTGCGGCACGCTCGTTTAAAGTGGCTAAATTTACAGCAAAATCGGCACTTCTTGCCTCTTGCACAGCACGGTTCACCTGCATAGAAATACAGACAGTTCCCACATTTAGGTCCACTTCGCGACGACTGTGAGTTTCTGGAGTTTTGCTTGAACTGTTTAGGCAAGGCATCTTGACACTTTCTTTTCTTTCCAACAGCATCAAGGCTGGAAGTAGCTTGTTGGCTTTCCATCTGAGATTTTGCCATTTTGGACGTTCTGCAAATCCCAATGGCATGGGAAAGGGTAAGGCCGACTTGGAGCTGTAGCCGTTCTGTGCATTTCTTGTCCAAAATACACACGACAAGGAGATCACAGATTTGCTCTTCCTTTACCCTTACCTCGTACCCACAGGTTTCAGCCAGCTCATACGGCACACGGATGAAAGCTTCGACAATTTCTCCTGAATGTTGCTTCCTTGCGTGAAACTTGGCTCATTTATGCATTTCGTTCACTGAAGACAATAATGGAGAGTCAAACATGCTACCGCTGTGTCATGATCGTTTCTTTCACGATTATTTGCGAATGTGAAAGAACTGTACATCACCTCTGCCTGCAGGCCCATGGAATAAATCAGACTTGAAACTGTACTTCTCCCTCCTCTGCTCAAAGTTTGGAGGCAAGGCGAAATGTCTGCCCATGTCTTCTCCATTCTGGCCATTGTTGTGGTTTGCTGAAGTCAAAGGCTGTTGGTGGGTTAAATTTAGCCATGATCTGACACAATGGTATGTCTCTATGTTGTGAGAGAGAAACAACGTCTTGTTGACTTTGTGTCATTATTCAAAAATGACTGTTATGATCATACGATGCCTGTCTATCTTTATGCATCAAGATTATAAACATAAATCAGTACGTATATGTATATGAACAGTATGATCAACAAATTTGTACGTGAGCAATTGCAGGCGTAGGTCATTGATTATCAACAGGAAAAGAAGTTCTACTGAAACCTCTCTTGTGGGATATTCCCACTAGTTTCGAGTCATGATGAAAGCGATTTGCCAATTTTACATATTGTTTTCGTTCACTAATAAAACCACATATCCATGAGCTCAAAGATTCGGGAACACTCTAAGTTCTTACTTTAGAAACCAAAATATTTGGATTGACTTTGTCTAACGCTTTAGAGTAACCAATTAGCATGATACCATTTTTGATATCGTGTGTATTTGGACACTATTGGTGAATCTTGGCTACTAAATGTTAATAAACTACTACAAAATTCACTAGATACTTTCTCTTCATTCTGATAAATCGCACGCGGTAAAAGAATGATATCTAACTGATAGAGAAAGAATGTAATGTACATAAAAATATCACGCCTGTCGACAAGTAATTTTCTAAGTACCTGTCGGAGCACTTACTTCGATAAGCTAGAAAAGATTAAAGTACAATAAAACCAGGAGTTAAATTTTTTTCTCCCAAATTGATATATGAAGAAAGAGACTGAAGTATGTATAGGGAATTAATTTCTAACACATTTTCTTGAATTACTTATTACTGAGAAATATATTTCAAACATAAAGTTGTAATCCAGAGATGCAAATCACGCAAAATTTATATATGGATGACCTTTACAGATTTTCTTTTTACATATTTAATTTGTTATTGTTATTTTGAATATTTAAATTTCATGCATTTTACATTTGCTCCTTAAAAGAAGAAACGTATGAAGACTTAAACTTCTACAAGATATTTATTCTTAAACTGTACTGCTAGGGAAATTAAATAGGTTTGGCTTCAAAAAATATCTGTTTGTGGACTAGGGATGTATCACTATGGGATATTAACATTTATTGGTGGGAACTGTATGCTAACTGCCTATTGTCTGTTAAATCTCCTTATGCAATTCTATTTTAGAAATGAAAAAAAAACATAAAGAACACTCCTTTATTTTGTTCTCATGAATTAAATTAGCTTGAAATACCAGAAAATTATTTGATACACGTTTACCGTCCTTGATAGCTCAGATTTTAAAAGGAGTATGTATTCCTAGACGGTGAACATAACAGTCTCGTTCATGGAAGATGCCGTGGAACAGAAAATGAAATATTTAAAAATGCTACGAATGTTCATTTTTGCTTGTAGTGTGAATGCAACCTGGTTTTCAAAAAAATCTATCTTTGTGAAATTGTGAATGCACCTCCTATTGTATAATGTGTGATTGACGAGAAATATGACGTTTTGTGTGTAGATATGTACTTCTTCGTTATGCAGTACACTATATGCGGCCATGCAATTTTCAAGGCTGTTCGTTATATTTTGGCGACTAATAGGTGGTTGTCATTGTATTTTCTGTGAGTTTGGACGGTAACTGAGGCGAATTCAAATAATTTTTCATGTCAAACATGGAGTTATTGTGAAACGTTTGTGATGTGATTCCATGCGTAGCTTGTGAACCGTTTGCGTTGTGATTTCATGCGTAGCTTCTTAATTGCATAAATACTTTGAAATGAGGAATAAATTTCAATTTCCATTGGTGCTTGAAGCAAGAGAGACTGGAAAACTTAAAGGAACTAGGCAAATTAAATGACATGGCGCTGTGTGTGTTGACGTTCTGAATTCTAGCTGTCATCGAGCGACTGTTCCATAAATGTGGCGTTTAGGGTGGGACAGTTGTTTCACCGAATAAATCGAATAAAATTGCACGAAAAACCAAAAGGCGGGGGACGGCATGCAGTAAAGGACGTCGCTGTGCTTCGTTTTTTTATGTCAGCCGTGTGTCAAGGGGCCAGTGCATACTAGAGGGCACAATCGTGGTTCATAGCAGCGGTCGTAGTGGTCATGGTGACTATGGTCACGTGAGCGGTGACCGAGGCTTGTGGGCGCAGCAAACCGTGATCATGGGGGAGCAGCAATTGACAAACCACGAGGCACAGCTCTGTGTCTGGTACTGTTTTCAGTTTCAATCTGCCGTGAATGCCAACGTCAATTTTTTATATAAGGAACTTTTTTATATAAGGATTTTTTAACATTTTTCACTTTGTTTGTTGTGGTTGCTCAAGGCATTTCAGCTGGTAATTTTGTAATCTAGAACAGAACAATTATCATAGCAGCTGTAACTTTAAGTGTTTCTCAGTTAGTAATTCAGGCAGAAATTTACCCGCATTCAGTAGGTCAGATTCTATTTTTTCGGTTCATAAGTGAGGTAATAACTGCTGGTAGCACAACGTATTAATATTAGTGTCTGTTGCTTTTTGTTGTGCTGGTAATTATGAACTGATAATCTGACTTAAAGGTCTGCTTATCTTAAGGTTTTGTAGCGGGCAATAGCCATAACGTCCCCCGTTTGCTGTAACGAAATTAACCTGAACTGCTTACTGAACTAAATATGAGGAGACGCGACACGCGTTGCGAAGTATATGTTTAACTGTCGTGAGAGTCCAATCATTCTAGTAAGTGTACTTCGTGAGTTCGGGGAGGTCCTGTTTATATAAGTTTGTTGTTGTGAATGTGGACTGTAGAGTGTCGTTCCCAATCAGGTCTGAAACTGAAAATCCTAAACTAGAGACCATAGATGAGCAAGAGATGCTTGGAGAAGAAGCAATAACACCAGATATCCCCTCCACCAAAAGCGTGAAACCACGTCTCAAAAAATGACAGAAAAGGATGTTTCATATACCATTACCCTCCTGATTAAAACCTTTAAGTCCAATGTGCGAGTGTAGTTGAAAAGAGTGATGCAAGCTGAAATGTCTCAAGAGGCAAATGTAGACAGTTTATGTAACATGGTGAGCAAAGTTCAATTGGCTTTTGATGAAGTATTAGAGGCATATGAGAGAACAGAATTGCTGTGTGATCAGTTTGAGGAACTGCTTGGAGATTATGTGCATTCGAAGTTTGAGAGCCTAGAATCAGAGACGCGTGCATTATTGATTAGATTGAGTGTACTTTGTCAGACTTGTGTTCTGAAGCCATGTCTATTGCTAGATCTAGTGTTAGGAAGGCCCAATCAAAAGTAAGTAGAAGTCCTTCGGTGGATTCTCTTAGATAAACGGGATTCGTTTGTCATTTCCGACGCCTTTAGGAAAAATATGGAAAGTTGGCCTAAAATCCAACTTCTTCGGCAGTGTAAAACAGCAATCCATGTGCTGCTTAGCCTAAAGATTTTGAGCGATGATCATGAAAGGAGGAAATGTCTGTCCAAACTTCCTGAATCGTTGATCACCAGATGGGGTAGGAAAGTTAGTGAGTATAGGTCCACCAATGGAAGCTTTCCGCCTTTCAAGGATTTTGTGGCATTTTTCATTCAGGAATCTGATATCGGAAATGATCCATATATCTATCTGTAGTCGCTCAGGAACTTACTGTGTAAAGGTGAACACTTCTTAGATGATTGTCCACAGTTCCAAGAAAAGACAGCGCTGATAAGAAAGAATTCATTCTCAAGAATGGTCTCTGCTTCAGTTGTTTGATCCATGGTCACATGTCTAAGGATTGCAAAAACAAAAGGCAATGCAGCATTTGTTTTAAACCCCATCCCATATCCTTACACGATGAAAAACGTAGGCTATCTGCTCCGGCTCTTACATACAAACCGATTCGCCTAGTGTTTCCGTTTCTGGGGTATCGCATTTGAGATGTGTTAATGGTGTTGCAAAAAGTTCTATGATGGTGCCAGTCTGGATATCTCACAATTCAAATCCAAACTTCGAACGCCTTATATATGCTTTGTTGGACACTCATCTTTCATTCTGTCAAACACCAGTCGTGAATTAGGTATCTCTGGAATTCAGACCACTATTAACCTTTCTACAATATCGACAGCAAATCAGGTGATCAAGTGTGAAAAGATGTCAATAGAGATCACATGCCTTCCAAAGAAATGGTTCAAAACCGGCCTCATCTACAAAGTCTTAGTCATCGTCTAATGTCTCCAAGTGATTGTGAAGTTGTGCTGTTAATTGGTTATGACTGTCCACGAGCTCTTGTTCCAAGAGAGATAATACCTCCAGTTGATAACGGCCCTTGTGCTTTGCGAACCGATTTGGGATGGAGAATCGTTGGTGTAGTCGATCATAGTGTTAGGTGGGACAGAGATGAATATCATCTTTGCCATCGAGTTCTCGCTTCTGAGTCGCTTGATCAGGGCAAGCCTGTGGATATCGCTTTCGAAGTTCAAGCAAAGGAGATTATTTATCAGAAAGAAAGTTTTGGAATCTGATTTTTGGATGTTGCTGAAGGTGTTGCTATGTCGGTAGGAGATAGGCGTTTTCTGAACATATTAGAAAATGACATCACTCAACTTCCTGATGGTCATTATCAGCTCCCATTACCTTTTAAAGGGAACACAAACAACTCGGTTCTTAAAAGAATCAACCAACGTAGGCCAAAATTTGAGAAGGACCCAGACTTTCATTCGTAGTATTGCAGTTTTATGGAAGAAATGTTGACAAACGGTTTCGCTAAAGAGGTTCCTGCTTCAGAAATTGGTAGAAAAAATATGTGATATATGCCACATTTTGGGATATACCACAAGGTTAAGAAAAAACTCCCAGTGGTTTTTGACTGTAGTGCAAAATATGATGGCATTTCTCCCAATAACAAGCTGTTACAGATCTTGCGAATCAACTTGTTGGTGTTCTGGTTTCGAAGAGAACGAGTTGCTTCCACGTGTGCTGTAGAGAAAATGTTCTACAACTTTAAAGTCAATCCAGAGCATAGAGACTTTTTGAAGTTCTTCTGGTGGCAAGATGGAATTTATAAGGTTCCTATAAAATCCTATCCCATGACTGTTCATATCTTTGGGGCGGTTTCGTCACCTTCGTGCTCCAGTTTTGCTTTTCGCCAAATTGCTGAAGACTACGCTGACGAGTTTGGTCAAGATGTTCGCGAGTTCATATGTCGACACTTTTGTGTTGATGATGGTCTTAAATCTATCGAAACCATTCAAAGAGCTTCCGATTTGATAGCCAGAGCAAGCTAGACGTCTTTGCCAGAAAGGTGGTGTTCGTTTACACAAATTTGTGAACAATTC
This sequence comes from Protula sp. h YS-2021, assembly GCA_949752745.1. NCBI lineage: Eukaryota > Metazoa > Annelida > Polychaeta > Sabellida > Serpulidae > Protula > Protula sp. h YS-2021. Next base: position 69,488,245 of record OX457029.1, read on the forward strand.
TAAGGAATTCCATCAAAGTCTACCAGAAAAGGAAAGGACTAAATCTGTGCAGGAGATTAGCTTACATTTCGAGGATCTCCCAGTTGAAAGAGTTTTGGGTGTGGAGTGGTGTATTGATTCAGACGAATTTCAGTTTCTCTCATCGTTGTGCATAACAAACCAGTTACAAGAAGAGGATTGCTTTTCACAATAGCATCAGTGTACGATCCTTTGGGCTTTATTTTCCCGTTTGTGCTGTTAGAGAAAAGAATTCTTCAGAAACTCTGCATTCTGAGCTACTCATGGGATGAAGAAATTCTAGAAGAACTACTGATTGATTGAGAAAAGTGGTTGCCTACTTTGGCGAGCTAGGACAGATCCACATTATCCGTTGTGTCAAGCCTGCAAATTTTCAAATCTCCGTGGTGGAGTTCTATAACTTATGCGACGCCAGTTGTGTTGGTTACGGTGTTAATTCCTACATTCGATTAGTCGATACGGAAGGAACGTTCCACGTAACTTTGGCCTTTGGGAAGTCAAGAGTAACGCCACTAAAACCTGTCACAATACCAAGATTAGAATTGACCTCAGTGGTGTTGGCAGTTCGTATTTCGCTCATCTTAGAGTCTCAGTTTGGCTATGAAGATGCAAGTCAAAACACGGAAGAAATCGTGCCAAAGTCTAGCCCATTGCACAAACTGGATTGTTATGTTGACCGAATTCGGTGGTAGACTTAAGTTTTCAAGTCTGAAATAGATAGAGAGACATCCAGTGATTTTGCCGAAAAATTGCCATGTCTCTATGTTAGTAGTTCGGTATTTCCATAGCTTAGTAAAACATCAAGGTCGAGGAATGACTTTGAATGAAATCAGATAGCAAGGACTTAGATAATTTCCATGTCATCTCTGGTTAAGATATTCGATCTTGTGTGGTTTGCCGAAAAGTACGATCATCTCTTCAAACTCAAAAAATGAGTGATTTACTGCCAGACAGAACTCAACCTTCACCCCCCCCCCCTTTCATTGCTGTGGTGCCCATTTTTTGGGCCATTCATAATCAAGGACAATCGAAGAGAACAGTTTACATGCTTAGTCTCTCGCGCAGCTCATATTGAGGTCAGATTCTCACTTTCTACATACTCGTTTATTAATGCATTTGGGAGATTTTTGGCCCTACGAGGTCCGGTACGGTTGTTCAGGTGCGACAATAGAACCAATTTTGCAATGAGCTGAAGCAAGCCTTATCTTCAGTTAATTCAGAGAAAGTCCGCAATTTCCTTTTAGATTCGGATTTTGAGTTCTGTCTGAATCCACCTGCAGCAAGTCACATGGGAGGTTCTTGGGAAAGGATGATAAGGACGGTGCGTACCATTCTTAACGTGATTTTAGATCAGCATGGATCCCGAGTAGATGTCGAATCTCTCAGAACATTCATGTACGAAATAGCAGCCATAATTAACACCTGCTCTCTGTCTCTCGATCATATCAGTGATGCTTGTCATTCAGAACATCTTACCCCAAACCATCTTTTCAAGATGAAATTCAAACAGTGCTTCTTCCCTCAGGGTGAATTTGTGAGAGATGACGTTTATAGTGTAAAAAGATGGAAATGTATGCAATATTTGATAGACCAGATCTGGTCGGGATGGAAGAAAGAATACGCTCAACACTTGCAAGCAAGAAACAAATGGCATAGAGTGCAGAGAAATTTAGCAAAGCGTGATATTGTTGTTATTAAGTATGAAAGTGCAGTGCGAAATGAATGGAAATTGGGAAATGTGGTAGAACATACCCCTCGAAGGATAACAGAGTTCGTAGTGTAAAAATTGACTGGTGACTCTACTTTAGTTGCTAATGGAAAACGGTTGAAGCAAAAATCGTATTTAGTTCGCCCAATACACAAACTTGCTCTTCTCGTTTAAGGCAAAAATGGGGAAGAATAGTCCAGGGAATTCCCCTTCGAGGAGCCAGCTTTTTTGTAATTGTACAAAGATATTTATAACAAATGTTTGAATATTGCAATTAGAAATTTCTAATTTCGAGGAGCCAAGTTACGAATGTTCATTCTTGCTTGTAGTGTGAATGCAACCTGGTCTTTAAAAAATCTATCTTTGTGAAATTGTGAATGCACCTTCTATCGTATAATATGTGATTGACTAGCAATATGACGTTTTGTGTGTAGATATGTACTTCTTCGTTATGCAGTACACTATATGCGGCCATGCAATTTTCATGGCTGTTCGTTATATTTTGGCGACTAATAGGTGGTTGTTATTGTATTTTCTGTGAGTTTGGACGGTAACTGAGGGGAATTCAAATATTTTTTCATGTCAAGCATGGAGTTATTGTGAAACGTTTGTGATGTGATTCCATGCGTAGCTTGTGAACCGTTTATGTTGTGATTTCATCCGTAGCTTCTTAATTGCATAATGCTTTGAAATGAGGAATAAATTTCAATTTTCGTTGGAGTTTGATGCGAAAAAGACTGGAAAAATTAAAGGAACTAGGCAAATTAAATGACATGGCGCTGTGTGTGTTGACGTTCCAAATGGCGTTTAGGGTGGCACAGTTGTTTCAATGAATAAATCGATTAAAATCGCATGAAAAACCACCCAAACCCTTTCTATCGTCTTTGAATTTGCGGGACATTACCAGCAAAAGGAAACTTTGTCTTTCGGTGAAGGTTTGGAAAGTTGCCTACATTAAGAAGGCTAAAGAGCCTGCCTGCTGATATACAGGTCTGCAAAAAAGAATGTTTTCTGGTAAGGTGTACAATCCGAAAAGAAATAGCCTTAACTGTTGCAGGGCCTGTTATATACCGCGCGTTTACGTGGGCAATGACTGGGTCTAGAACTGTAACCGGTTCTCGTGAAGAAAATCGCACCCAAGCCACACTTCGTATACGCTCTTGACCTTTTTGAATAGACTATAAACAATATTTTAAATTTGAAGTCAGTAACGTTCTCATAAAAAGTGGTAATATATGATAATTTGTATTGCAAAATATGATGAATTGAACAAAAAGACAGGAAACTCTTAAAGAATGTGGTTTTATATTTGGCAGAAGCATCAATGTTTCGACTGCGGTTTTGATTGAAAGTCTTCAAAGATAAATATTTTATAAATCGACGAGTGAAATGCTTTATATCAAAGTATTTGCAACTCAGTATTAGTAATTAGTTACAAGTTTTAAATGATATTTGTTTATTCTTCTTTGTTTACAATTGATTTGCACTTGAAGTTTATAAACATAACTAGATTCAGAACCACATTTATCTGGAGGGCATAACTAGAACCAGACCTGCCACTGCGCATGTCAGCGGTGCTGGTTCTAGTTAAGCTCCACGTAAACGCGCGCATAGCCGCGGTGCATTTAGTCATTTCGTAAACAAAAGTTGTTCAGAAAACCGAAAAGACTTTTTTCTTATGTACGCTTGTGCCAGTTAAGTAAAAGGGCAGCTTCAAACTATTTATAGGATTGAAAGACACTGCTACAATAGTTTGTTTCTTTAAGTCTGCTTAAATCTTTAATTTGGTGGGAACCTAATTATCACTCACCAACCGTGTGTGACCCCGACTAAAGGCACAAACCGTAGAATAGGACGGGCGGTAGAATGAGACATTTGACGCAGATAGGCTGAAACCTACTTTACACATTTTACTGTTAGATATCCTTAGATCCACACACTTTGAAAAGTGTATCTCATGATATAGCCTGCGTTTTTTTGGGCAAGGATAATGTCTCGAAAATGTTTCGAGACATTATCGAAAAACCAAGAAACATTTTCTGATTTCCGAAACATTTTCAAGTGCATCGAGCTTTACATTCAGATAATTTTCCTATAATCTTTTTCTGCGCACGTGCACGCCATTATGGCACACACACTGAAACTTCTTATTCACTCAAAAGAACATAGTCCTAGATGACTCTTGCGGTCTTCCTATGACAGCAAGAGTCATAGTTCCTATAATAGGAAAATGTCATTGATGTCAATTCTCAATTCTCGGTGCACGACTGGAGCCAACGGTGTTATTTTAGAAAGGGTGCATCACATAAATGGCCAAATTATAAAGTATGGCGCACAAGTTTTATGGTCACATAACAATTTTTTACTGAGGAAAATATGAGATCAGGATATCGAATCCCTCATCAACACCCACAACAACAGTGAATCCACAGTTGCAAAACCACGGTTTACTCTAGTTTAGGAGTTTCGCTGAGGTCGAAAATAATGCGCCAAGGTACTTCTCAGTGTGCTTTAAAAGAAAAAGCCTGCCGGTTCGAGTCTCGGCGTCCCTGAACGTGCGCCAAAAGCCTTGAAAATTGAGATCAATGGCCATTTCTGTTGTAGGAACTGTGACCCTTTCTGTCCTAGGAAGATGGAAAGGGTCCGCTTGGACTAAAAACAACAGATCAAAATGCGTGTTGCGGTGCTATCTCTGATTAATGAGTACATGTGTTTGTGTGCAGTGTAGTGACGTGACATTTTTCTGGCTTACCGTAGGTGTTTGACTAAGATAGGAACTATATTTAGCTGTGTGCATCTGTGGTAAAGCAAGAGTGGGGAGCTTTATAAAATGTTATTTTGTGTTAATTTACGAAACGGGAATCCAAAAATAAATTATTGAAAGTTGTGCTTAGATAATGTAAGAATACTCATACAAATTATCAGTTCATTTTATACGGCTAGTTTTGAGTAAAATGAACTCAAAATTCATGAAAAACGGTGCATTTTTGTGGGATTTTCCCGCGATTCAATGCTGCTTAGATGCAGAATCTGATAGGAGAGGTGTTTGCGCTCAAGGAATAAAGCTGTAAGGCGATATCAATGTGAACAAAAACAATGAAGATCAACTTAGTCTAAATGTCCCTTTCATAACAGCTGTGACATATTATTCAGTACCTTTAATAGCCAACATGTGGATATGTTTCTGGCAAAATGGAATTTGTTGATTTTTGCCAGTTTGTTTCTATCATTTCTTTATATCCTTGTCCGAACTGAATTCTGCCGAAACGCAAAAACTTTTCGGTAAAAGTCAAAGTTTGATTCTGCATATTCGCCAAGAGATAAATATTAAGTTTAAAAGTGTAAATTTCTACGGCTGCAAGCAACCAACCCCGACAGTCCAAGTAATACCCCAGAACCATAACATTTCCCCCGTCCCATCAGGATGCGACCCGCATTCCAAACACAGACATACATTTCCCAATCCCCGAAAATCCAAGTTATACCATGTACTATAACATATCCCCTGATATATCAGATACGCACTATAAGCAATAAATCATTAAAAGTAATAACAAGTGAGTTAATTAACTGGGCTGACTAAATGCAAATTAACAAATATAATATGAAAATAACAACAAGAACAACATTTGGGTGGAATTACTCCAGTGAAATGTTCGGTACTACGATATCTAATTCGGTGTCGAACACACAATCAGAATTAAGAGATAATACTGGCTCTTGGACCACAAGGCCAACACCATTGACACCATCCACGACTTCTGGAATCACAGCGGGAGCAGTGCTTTCATCGAAAGAAACGTCCAACATGCTATCCAGTGACAGCAGGTCTTCCGGCAGCTGCACGGAACCAGTCTCCGTTCCACAAATACGATCGCCATCCGCACCACAACAGTGCATCGACAAGTCAATGGCCTTAAAATAGCAGACACTGCATTCAGCAATAGATATAAAACCGGAATCATGATGCACGTTCTCCACTTGACCCACGTTATCATGAGTGAACCGTATGTGACGTGTCACGTCGCTGCGTCTCAGAGCTGTCCAGCCACAACCGCTGCACTTGAAGGCCGAATGTTTGAGGGAATGCGCTTCCCGGCGGTGTCATTGCAGGTTTGCAACTTACTTACCGCATGGGTTCTCTTAACACAGTACAAAGTAAAACATTTTATCAATACAATTTATATTATATGTTAATACAAATCATATGTTAAAACAAATAACATCACTCTATTCAGAAATACTTGGTAAACAAAATTTAACTTTCTCTATTTCGAACCCCTCATTGGGCGCCAATGTTGTGGTTTTGCTCGCTGTGTGTGTTTCTGTTTCACCGCAAGTCCAAACAAAAGTCAGCCATTTACCAAACATAAGCGTGTTCATTACCTCTTCATCGACCAGCCTCGGTGGCCTAGTGGTTTGAGTGTCCACCTCGAGACTGGAAGATCGTGGGTTCAAACCCCGGTCGGGTCATACCTAAGAATTTAAAGTTGGGACTCCTCCTTGCTACCCTGTGAGGCACTCCACATATAAGGGTTAGAAGGAGGGCTGGAATGTCCCATTTCAGTATAATGTGGCAGGGGGATCCCGATATGACCATAGCAGTTGAACGGGATCTAAAGAACGATACAATACAATCCACCACGTAATGGTCGGTGTTCTTTCCCTCCTCTTAGTGCAAAATGGATACCTGGGAAAAATTAATAAATTAGGTTAAATTAAGAGTTTAATATAAAAAAAAACAGTTAGTTAGCCTATAAATTAATTTTCCTGTTTTATTGAATTTAATATGTTATTGTATCAAGTCACTTGTTTAACTTTTAATTCAGGTGATTAAAACAACGCCGTTTAAGGAATCAGTATAGGTTTCACTGTACATACCAATCATGTAAAATACTGTGTAGAGAAGTGTTTCTGGATCATCTTCTGCAAGCACACCGCGTTCTCACAATGTTCTCCTCGTCAACAGTTATTTCCTGAGCCTGTTTTACTTTTGTACCAATTCCTCGAACTGCTTTGTCCTTCATTATATTATCCAGTGTGTTTTTTTTAATTGAAAAAAAGGTCACATCATCTAAAAATTTGTATGGCTTATTACACCGCTGCAAGTGCATCTGGAGACACAGTATAAGCTCTCGCAGCGTTTTGCCGGGATATTCACTACCGTCTTGCTTTCTTATTTCCATAATAAAACGCTACAATGAGAAATCCTTTGTCATATCCTGTAATCACGGTGCAATAGGACACGTGCATTTTTTTTTGTTTTTTTTTTTTACGGCAGCTAAACTGCGCCCCTCCTTCCAGTCTTCGAACAGTTTCACAGCCCAGCAAATTTTCTTCTCGGTCGCGTTCGCATAACTGTAAAACGGTACAGCATTTTAGTATATAGCATGAACTCATATTTGCGTTAATAAAGGTTGTTCTTTAATGAGAGGTCTTCAATGAAAGGAGGTCACACTGTACATATCAAATACAGTACTAACATTCAGTTTTGTTGAAACAACTGTAACACAAATTCAGTTTTTAATTTTCCTTCTACATATATTAATGCTTTTATAATGTTAATATTTTACATGTGTTTTGAATATTTACCTTTTGGTGCCTGTTTCATCAGCAATTTCTTCACATCCTCAAAACACGGGTATGAATTTTCGGATGTATTTGGAGCACAATTTGATAATTTTTTGATATCCAGACTAGCAAGCCACTCGTCTCCCAAGCTGGTATTTTCAGTATTTATAGCAGACAGTTGAGTTGATTCCAAAGGGTTATGATGCAGAATGTCCAGATAAACCTGAGACAAGATGACGTCATCTTCTATTTCACCTTCGAAGTTTTCAGCATTTAGTTTGGAATCTACGTTGTTATTTTCGAAAACTTCCGAAGATCTTCTATTTATCAAATCCGAAAAAGATATGTCGCCATCAAATTCAATATTTCTGAAAGAATTTTGTGTTAAAAATATTTCGTCACGGGTCATTCATTTTGAAACAACACTGTTACTTTCTCCGAGTAAATTTGAAATGGGGTGAAAATCATGTGCACAAAGTTAAGCCGATTAATTTTTTAATTAGGCTAATTGTGTTTCTTAAGCCTTTTCAAATCTTATTTATTTAAGCTTTATAAATAATAACAAGGCATATAAGGCCATGTGTTAAAGAGGAATGCTTGTCAGGCGGAACGGTGGTTATTAGTGAAATCATGGTTTAAATCAAACAAGTGACTCAGGCACGGGTATTCAGGGCAATAATTCCCTCCTACGGCTGGAATCATTTGCCACAGAATACCCGCGCCTTCGTGGTTTCTTTAATCCTTCAGATACTTCCAATAACCCGCGGCCATAGTTCCTACAATAGAACTTGTCGCTGATGTCAATTTTGCTAATCTCGGCGCACAACTCGGGCCAATAGCGTTATTTTAGAACGAGTGCATCACACAAATGACCCAGTTATAAATTACGGTGCACAATTTTTGTGGTCAAATAACAATTTTGTAGTGAGGAAAATTGAAAATTTTCTTGAGGTCAGCATATAGAATCCCCCATTATCACCCACAACAGTGATTCTACAATGGCAAAACCACTCTTTACTGAAGTTTGATAGTGTTGCTGCGGTCGAAAATAATGCACCAGGATACTTCTCAGTGCGCTTTTAAAGAAAAATCCTACCAGTCCGAACCTTGGTGTCCTGGAACGTGCGCCGAAAGATTCAGTGCCTCGAAAGTGGAGATCAATGGCCTTTTCTATGGAACTGTGACCCTTTCTGTCGTAGGAAGATAGAAAGGGTCCGCTGGGACTAGCTCAGACTGGAACCAGACTGGAAGCAAATTAAAAAAAAACTACTTCGAAGTTAAGTTTTCAGGAAAACATTGAAATTTTGAGTTATTTAACATTTTATATTTTTTCAGAAAAATCTATTTGTAATGTTATTCAAACGCTTTTTAACCCAGCCGACTTTGTCGGACTGGGTTAGTCGTATCACTATGGGGGGCTTGAATGTATGTGCGTATGATAAACTTTTTCTTTAAAATGCTACTCCCCTACAGTTTTGCTCCAATCGTTTTGATATTACCGGGGGTTTCCGAAAAAAAAGCCCAGGGCTTCTATTTGGAAACTGGCCAATTTTAAGCGCTCATTTAGAAACCAAATAGAAGCCCCGGGGCTTCTATCAGGAAACAGTTTCCTAATTAGAGCCCTGGGGCTTCTATTTTTCAGATTGGGGGGGGGGGGGGGTGGTCGATAAGTTTTTATTGAAAAAAAAAAGAAAATTTACCATCAATCTCTTATTAAAGCGCTACATGCTGCGGATATTCGCACAAAAAATAACAAAACACACAAAATCAACAGTAGCTAAAAAAAGTCTGGTAAGGTGGGGGGGGGGTTGCCTTGTGCGAAGCACAGGATTAAGCAACGACGCAGAACGTGTCTAGGGGTTTACCTCACATGAAAGGATTAAGTGCACCGTGTCTGCATTGCGAGAAAACACGAGTTCTAAAAAGACGTACAGGGAAGGAGGGGCAACATCACGCCGCCCGTTTCAGTACTCGGCCCGTTGTATTTCCAGTAATACTCCGGAGTAAAGGTGGCAGTGGAGAGGAGGGGTGTCTGTTCGCCTTGTGCAAAGCGCAGGATTAAGCAACGACGCAGAACATGTCTCGGGGCTGCCTCACAAATGATCAATTGCACCGTGTCTGCATTGCGAGTAAACACGAGTTTTAAAAAGACTTGCAGGGAAGGAGGGGGCTTTTATTAGGAAACGATTTTTCTCAGGTCTTTATGTTAACTCCAAATAGAAGCCCCGGGGCTTCTATTGGAAAACAGTTTCCTAATAAGAGCCCCGGGGCTTTTATATGGGGGGAGTTTCTTTTCGGAAACTCCCGGTACGCAGGAATGTTGCCTGGGTGGTCCCCCATGTGGCTATTACTTTTTTTGACAGTTGACGAAAAAACGGACAAAATGGCGTCACTTTTTGTGCCCGTCTTGACCAATTTTTAAAATGCTACTCCTCCCACAGTTTTACACCAATCGATTAGATGTTACGCATGGATGTACCCCCAGGGGTTCGCGTACCAGGTTATTATTTTTTTCGCGCTTCGCCAAAGACTGCCGCAATGGCGGAACTTTGAAGTTTGGCAAAAACTGGAATAAACGGTAGTAAATAACTGGATTGTCAAACCATTCATTTCTCTCAGTCTTTTTCAAATAATTATGAAATTTTAAGAGAAAGTTTCTTAAGTGCTTCCTCACCTGGACTTTGTTTTTTTGTTTTTTTTTTTTTTGCAAATGACAAAAAAAAAAAAAAAAAAACTGCCGAAATGGTCGAATTTTAAAAATTTTGTAAAATTGTGTAAATGTCGGTAAATGCGTGAATCGTCAAAACCCAACCTTTCCAACATCCTTTTTCGGGTATATTCCAAATTCGAATTCACTGCATTTAACATACTTCATTTTTTTGGCCTAACAGTATTCGTTTCAGAGTTTTTCTCTTTCTCTTTGGTAACTAGGCTGGGTCATGTCCTTGGACATGCTTGTATATGCTTGTAACCCAACTATTAATTGTTTTGTTCCATTGACTCACAAACATTTTCAGTTCCAAAAGTGGTAACCACTTTTTCTCCTCCCTCCTAGGGCTGGTATGATTTAAGTCGATTGATTGTGCATGCCTCCAAATGACTGCTTCTTCAGTTTTTTGAGAACCTGACAGAAAAAGTCACTGAAAATTCCAAAGTGCCTGGAAGACGTCTTGCTCCTGTGTGAGGATAATTTGATAGAGACATTTTAAATGGCAAAAATCTAAAAGGAATCTGCACAATTGAACTTGCGGACAGTTATCTGAACAGTTGAATTTGAGGATAGTTATCGGAGATATGTCAAATATATCGGAGATACAGCCAAATGTTAATGTACTTAGAAATGCCTAACAAAACAGCGTTATGACGCCTGCAATAAATTTTTGAAAGTTTGGTTTTTTTTTGGTTTTTTTTTTACTTTTTCAGATTTCACTTTTCGATTATGATTTAAATAAAAAAAAAAAAAATCCGATTTAAATAAAACAAAATCATTTTTTTTTAAATCGGATTTTTTTCCAGCGCTGGGCAATCCCGTGTTTCTGTAGTTCGTCGTAAAATAGCAGACTGAATTATTGACACAATAAAAAAATGAGACAGTGCAAACCTTTCATCAGGATTTCAGAGTTTTTCGTCCGTACTTGTTTTGCTGTCCAGCCTTGTGATGTTATAGTGGTCCGATAAACGGGTTCACCTTTTGAAATTTGCCTAAAGGTTTTTACTTTGGGCTGTATTAGATTCGAGTGAGCTCACCCTAAAAGGACATAAAAGTAAAAACATGAAAAATTAACAGAATTGTAATTTTTAAGACATGTTTACTGTTAGACTGTAAAAGAGGCAGACTAATTTTATAAAGTAATTTTTTGAAGGTTCGATGGTGGCTTAATAAGTTTTAAAATGTGTCTGTTGAAATGAACGTAGAATTTTGATTTTTTTTCCTTATCATTTCCTTATAATTTATCCCATAATATTTGCAGTCGATAGTACACCTCCACCAGAAAGGTGCAGAAGTTCCACCCTCTCACCTCGCCAACACCCGTCCCTGCGCCACTAACGTAGCAGCCTCACTAGCTCAGGTTTTGGTCTAGACCCAGATCCCACTAGTATGACTTCCCATTGCTCTTGTCTGACCATCTCTGTAATTGGTCACTTTTTTTGTTATGTTTTGGTAGAAAATGCCTCTACTTACAACTACTTTATTTTAGGATCCGCCAGAGAGTGGAAAAGTGCCGACCAGTCTTAAAAGCTTCTTTTATACTTAATTGCCTAGGTCTATGATGGTTACAATGCCCATCCCCCCACCCCCCGCACCTACATCCCACCCCCCTCCCCCTCGAATATTCTTGTTTGATTACTTTTTTTTCATATCTTGATGATGTTGTTACAGGCTAGTTCCTGCATGTAGTCGCAGTACATGGCGGCCAGTGTGGCGTGATGTGGCGTAATAAAGTGCACATGTCCTTACGACTCCAGGTACAAATTACTTCAGAAAATGATTATTTTGTTCAGAAATTAGGATTGAAACGTTTGATTTTACTTTGTAATTAGCAATAAATGCTGCTGGTTTCTTGGTCTTTCTGTTTCTTTTCCTCTTCTTCTTCTTCTTCTTCTTCTTCGTCTTTTTTTTTTTCCTGTTAAATTTATTTATTTATTTAATTTGTGGCTAAACAACCCATTATTGTCGTTAAGTGTCGAAGCAAATATTTTTATGTGGCTTTGGCGATGAATAAAAGCAAATAGTTGCATTGATTATGAAAAGAACATTATTTTAAAACAAAATCGGTTTCGGAGCAAATAAGCCGATGTTAAATCTAGGTCACGATGCCCTTTCTCCTTTCAAATATCGTATTGGCCGAAAGTCGACCCGAAGTATCTGGATCGGCCCAGACTTCTCGGCTCATGCAACACCGTAATTGAACTTAACATACAGTATTTTGTCCCGACTTAGTTGCATATAAATATATTTATACAAATCCCTTGCTTTTTTTAGCCCAGCTTACGTTACACGTAAGCTTGGGTATTCCTATCGGTTTGCGGGTGGCGTTCGTTAGTTAGTTAGTTAGTTGTTTATTTAGTAAACTTTGGTTCAAAATGCATCTCCTCCTACAATTTTGATCCGATGTCAGTTATTTTTGGTTTGAGGCATCCCTAAAGGGTCGTGCATACGGCTTGTGCTTTTTTAGTCGATCGGGTGATTTTTGAATTTTTGGCGAATTTTTGAAGAAAAAATTTTAAAACGTATCTCCTCCTACATTTTTATCCGATTTCATTTATTTTTGGTATGAGGCACCCCTAAAGGGTCGCGCATAGGGCTTGTGCTTTTTTAGTCAATCAAATAATTTTTGTATTTTTGGGAAATTTTTTAAACAAAAATTTCAAAAATAATTCAAAATGCATCTACTCCTACAATTTTGATTCGATGTCATTTATTTTTTGTGTGATGCATCCTTAAGCGGTCTTGCATACGGCTTGTGCTTTTTTAGTCGATCGGGTGATCTTTGAATTTTTGGCGAATTTTTGAAGAAAAATTTTTAAACTGTATCTCCTCCTACATTTTTGATCCGATGTCATTTATTTTTCGTATGAGACACCATTAAAGGGTCGTGCATACGGCTTGTGCTTTTTTAGTCGATCGGTCAATTTTTGTATTTTTGCGGAATTTTTGAAACAAAAATTTCGAACATAATTCAAAATGCATCTACTCATCTACATTTTTGATCCGATATCATTTATTTGTGGTATGAGGCATCACTAAAGGGTCGTGCATACGTTTGTGCTTTTTCAGTCGATCGGACAATTTTTGTATTTTTAGTGAGTTTTTGAAGAAAAAACTTCAAGATGCATTTGCCCCCTACAGTTTTGACCGGATTTCTTTCTTTCTTTAGGGGGGCCGGACATACGGCTTGTGCTATTTGACTCGACTTCGAAACTTTTATTGGGGGGGGGGGGGGGGTTGATATCATTACCTCAAAATGCATCTTCTCCTACAGTTTTGATCAGACATGATTTATTTTTGGGCTGAGGCATGCCTAGGGTGTCGTGAATACGGCCTGTGCTTTTTGAGTCGATCAGGGAATTTCTGGGGAATTTTTGAAGAAAAACTCAAAATGTTTTTCCTCCTACAGTTTTAATCAGATTTCATTTATTTTTTTATATGAGCCGTCTCTGGGGGATCATGCATACTGCTTGTGCTTTTTGAGTGAATTGGATAACTTTTGATTTTTTTTCGGAATTTTTGAGAAAAAAAAATAAATGAATCTCCTCCTACAGCGCATAAACGCAAGTTAAATGAACTTGCGCAGTAGTCAGATTTAACAACCGCGCATCGACGTCATTTAAATAAACATGCGCAATGGTCCAAAATTAGCACCGCGCATCGATGCAAATTAAATATGCGCATTGGTTCGAAATGTGAACCGTGCATCGAAGGAAGATAAAACAAGCTATTATTTAAAATAAGAATATGTCAAGCAAATAAGAAATATTATTATTTTTAGCGCAATTACTTGTTTGCTGTGTTATGATAAATTGTTTAAACGTAACACCTTGAGTGAAAGTGATGTGGCAGAATAGCCTACTCCATTTTGTAGTCGTATATACTCGGAATATACGACATTTCAATGTTCGGTCGTATATGCACGGAATGTACGACTTTTCAAATTGCCGTCGTATATACACGGAATATACGACTTTCAGTGCTCGGTACCGGGGGTTTCCGAAAACACAGGATTAAGCAACGACGCAGAACGTTAACATGCCTAGTGGCTGCCTCATATCTAAGGATTAAGTGCACCGTGTCTGCATTGCGAGTAAACACGAGTTCTAAAAAGACTTGCAGGGCCGGAGGGGGCTTTTATTAGGAAACGATTTTTTCAGGTCTTTATGTTAGCTCCAAATAGAAGCCCCGGGGCTTCTATTGGGAAACAGTTTCCTAATAAGAGCCCCGGGGCCTTTATATGGGGGGAGCTTCTTTTCGGAAACTCCCGGTAGTATATACACGGAATATACAACTTTCAATGTTTAGCAGTATATATACATGGAATATGCGACTTTTCAAATTGCGGTAGTATATACACGGAATATACAACTTTTTAAATTTATAACATCACTTTTTTAATTTGAGGAAGTGAGTATACACATAAGAAAGGTTATAAGACTTATAACCTTTAAAAAATATGAAGAAATCAATTTTTCTAAACTGTATCAGCAAACAAAGTCAAATTGATAGGTTGATTATATACTAATCGGTTTATCGTGTTTGTGGTGTGTAAAATGATGTTAAGTGTAATTTTTTAAAATTATTGCACAAACACTGGAGTAAATAATTCTACATTTAAATGATCTTGAAGTAAGCGCCTAATACGTTCTGGACTTTTTTTGCGCTGGTGTCAACATAAACAACGCTAGCAACACAGTCGTAACTCTCCACGACCCGAACTAGTTCACTTCGTTACCAATACTTTTACCACTAAACACTACTTTGAAATATATAAAACTTTAACAATTATGTTAATACCAACTTTCTGATATTTCACCAATAACTACATTCAAAACGCTAAAAAATAGCCATTTTCCCCTATTTTTGTGAATAAATTCCTACGCATCTGCCAAGGCAACATGTAAACAACCGCCATTTTCAAATACGAACATTAAATATGCATTTGATTCTTAAAGGTTTTGGGACGTTGTTCAAACCTCCCACAGCTGAAAACGACAATATTGTTAAATTTAGTAACTATATTCGTACCATAAAAAGGTAATTTGGTAAATTAAACGAGAAATTAAGATAAACATTAGAACCTCAGCTGGTCACGAATCCCAGCTATCACGAATTATCACCCATAATTTTAACTTAAAATTTCCCCCTTAAAACGGTCTTAATTTCTAAAATAAATGTCGTGTAATATTTTTCAATACCCATTTTAGTTATTCCCGGCATATGAAATACAAAAAAACGTATTTACAAATCCTTAAATGGAATTTAAAATAGTTTATAATTGCTTCTGGTTTTCACAGAACCGCCAAAACACACGTTTTAAATGGCCGTTTAATCGTAAAAATACTGTTTATATGCCTAAAATTTAATAAATACCAAAACTACAAAGCATGATGCGCCTGAATTATAAACAAAATCATTTTTAAATAGTTTTCTACGAGTTTCATGAGTTTTGAACATGGCTTTCCCAGTCAAAATGGCAAAATTTTAACGTTCGAGTAAAACTCTCGGTGGGACTTGAACCACAGACCAAACGATTTGAAGTCCCACGCTCTATCAACCACGCCACTGGACCAGTTGTACGACTGAGACCTGTCATTGTAATACACGTAAAAAATCAATATTTCAGTCCTGGACGAAATTCACATTATATTGCGTCCTTACCACAACCGCAATTTGGAAAGTCGTATATTCCTTGTATATACGACTGAACATTGAAAGTCGTATATTCCGTGTATATACAACTGAACATTGAAAGTCGTATATTCCTTGTATATACGACTGAACACTGAAAGTCGTATATTCCGTGTATATACGACTGAACATTGAAAGTCGTATATTCCTTGTATATACGACTGAACATTAAAAGTCGTATATTCCGTGTATATACGACCGAACATTGAGAGTTGTATATTCCATGTATGTACGACCGAACATTATCAAGTTGTTAAGTCGTATATTCCGTGTATATACTACCGAAAATTGAAAATCGTATATTCCGTGTATATAAGACCACTAAAAAAGTAGAAAAATTTTACACATCACTTTCACTTACGGTTTTACGTTTATATAATTTACTATAACGCCAGTTACTAATTGCCAATAAGCAATTGCTCTGAAAAAAAACAGGGTTTCTTATTTACTTGACATATTCTTATCTTAAATAATAGCTTGTTATAATTAAACATGCAAACTGGTCCAAAATTAGCACCGCGCATCAACGCAAGTTAAATAAACATGCGCACTGGTTCGAAAAAAGAACCACGCATCGACGCAAGTTGAATAGACATGCGCAGTGGTCCGAAATGCGAACCGCGCATCAACGCAACCTAAAGAAACATGGGCACTGGTCCGAAATGCGAACCGCACATCGAGGCAAGTTAAATAAACATGCGCAGTGGTCCGAAATGCGAACCGCACATCAACGCAAGTTAAATAATCATGCGCACTGCTGGAAAATGCGAACCGCTCATCGACGCAAGCTGACTAAACAAACAAACTGGTCAGAAATGGGAACGGAGCATTAACGTAAGGTAAAAAAAAACAAGCGCACTGGTCCTAAATGCAAACCGCACATCGACACAAGCCAAATAAGCAAGCACACTGGACCAAAATTAGCACCGTGCATCAACGCAAGTTAAATAAACATGCGAACTGCACATTAACGCAACTTAAATAACGTGCGCACTATTCAAAATAAGGACTGCGCATCAACGCAACTTAAATAAACATGCGCACTGGTCCAGAATAAGAACCGCGCATCAACTCAATTTAAAGAAATATGCGCAT
Source organism: Protula sp. h YS-2021 (assembly GCA_949752745.1). NCBI lineage: Eukaryota > Metazoa > Annelida > Polychaeta > Sabellida > Serpulidae > Protula > Protula sp. h YS-2021. The sequence continues at coordinate 69,505,041 of OX457029.1, forward strand.
TGGCCTGAAATAAGAACCGCACATCGACGCACGTTAAATAAACCTGCGCAGTAGTTGGAAATGCGAACCACGCGCCAATGCAAGTTAAATAAACAGTTGCACTGGTCCAAATTAAGCACCACGCATGAACGCAAGTGACATATGCGCACTGATCCGAAAAAAAGAACCGCGCATCAACTTAAACCAAAGAAACATGCGCACTGGTCTGAAATGAGAACCACGCATCAACACAAGTTAAATTAACAAAGAAAACGAAATCGAAGACGAAAATAAAAAGTGACATGCACACGTTCAGATCAAGCTTTTCATAAGTCCCAAGTTTCATGATCCTAGGGCCCATAGTGTCAGAGAAAAATACACAAAAATTGGAAAACTGTCAAGAAGAAGAAAAAAAGGACGAACGGCTGCTCGCACAAATTCATATAACCCTTGCAAGCCAAAGGCTTGTCAAGTGTTAATAAACATGTGTACTGTTCCAAAATGAGAGCCGCGCATCAACGCAAATTAAATATACATGCGCACTTGTCTGAATAAGAACCGCGCATCGAGGCAAGTTACATAAATATGCGCACAGGTCCGAAATGCGAGCGTTGTTCGAAGATGTCTATGGCAGACTATGCAGTCTATCAGACCATTTTTCTGGGAAACAAATCTTTGTATGCATCTATGTTCTGGTCCGGTGCTAAATTAATTATTGAGCTAGCTCTTCGCCATCTCATCTTTTGAAGCCCAGTTTTTCAGGGAAATTCCCTTGCTCATGCACGCTGGAAGTGGCCTTATTGCTTTTCGTAAGCTGGGACTTTGTCCTTGGACAAACTTGTTGTTAATAAAGTCTCGCCGTGTTCGGATATAAATCACGTGACTTTGTTTCTGTTTACAAGTGGCCCACGCTTGTGCAGGCGAGGCGGGGCAGCTGGAGCTCGCGGCAGGTGCGCGACGCGTTCATTGGCTACTTCAGGGAGCGAGACCACGCCTACGTGCCGTCCTCATCAGTCGTGCCGCAGAAGGGGGAGGGGACGTACTTTGTGAACGCCGGCATGAACCAGGTGGGGGGGGGGGGCGAGGAGGGCGGGATGGGGGGGGGGCGGGGGGGAAGGGGGTAGACAGTCTGAAACGAGAGTGTAATAAAACCAAAAGGATGATAAAAGACATCAAAGTTTTTACAGCTAAAGATATTTTGTTTCATTAAATTATTAGCCCAGCTTACGGTACACGTAAGCTGGGGTATTCCTATCGGTTTGCGGGTGGCGTCCGTTAGTTAGTTAGTTAGTTAGTTCGCTATAAACTTTGTTTCAAAATGCATCTCCTCCTACAATTTTGATTTCATTTACTTTTGGTGTGAGGCATCCTTAAGGGGTCGTACATACGGCTTGTGCTTTTCTAGTCGATCGGGTTATTTTTGAATTTTTGGCGAATTTTTAAAGAAAAAAATTAAAAATGTATCTCCTCCTACATTTTTGACCCGATGTCATTTATTTTTGGTATGAGGCACCCCTAAAGGGTCGTGCATACGGCTTGTGCTTTTTTAGTCGATCGGACAATTTTTGTATTTTTGGGGATTTTTTTAACCAAAAATTTTGAAAAAAATGCATCTACTCCTACAATTTTGATTCGATGTCATTTATTTTTGGTGTGAGGATTTCCTAAGCGGTCTTGCATACGGCTTGTGCTTTTTTAATCGATCGGGTGATTGTTGAATTTTTGGCGAATTTTTAAAGAAATTTTAAAATGTATCTCCTCTTACATTTTTGACCCGATGTCATTTATTTTTGGTATGAGGCACCCCTAAAGGGTCGTGCATACGGCTTGTGCTTTTTTAGTTTGTATTATTGGGGAATTTTTTAAGCAAAAATTTCGAAAATAATTCAAAATGCATCTACCCCTACAATTTTGATTCGATGTCATTTATTCTTGGTGTGAGTGCATACGGCTTGTGCTTTTTAGTCGATCGGGCAATTTTTTTTTTTTTTTTTTTTTTGTTTGAGGCATCCCTAAGGGGTTGAGAATACGACTTGCGCTTTTTAGTCGATCCGACAATTTCTGTATTTTTTGGGAATTTTTGAAGAAAAACTTCAAAATGCATTTCCTCCTACAGTTTTTTGCTATGAGGCATCCTTAGGTAGGTCTCGCATACGGCTTGTGCTATTTGACTCGACTTGGGAATTTTTGATTTCGGGGGGAATTTTTGATGAAAATACCTCAAAATGCATTTTCTCTTGCAGTTTTGATCAAACATCATTTATTTTGTGGCTGAGGCATGCTTAGGGTGTCGTGAATATGGCCTGTCTTTTTCAGTCGATGAGAGAATTTTTGAAGAAAAAAAATCAAAATGCATTTCCCCCTACAGTTTTTATCAGATTTCATTTATTTTCGATATGAGCCGTCTCTAGGGGGTCATGCATACGGCTTGTGCTTTTTGAGTGAATTGGAAAACTTTTGAATTTTTTTGGGGAATTTTTGAAAAAAAAATTAAATGAATCTCCTCCAGCGCATAAACGCAAGTTAAACTAGAAGCTCATTCCGCAAGCGAAATGTTAAACACTTGACAAAAATTAAAACGCAAAAATACTTCCTTCAGTGGGTTATTTCTTGAATAATATATTGCAAACAACACAACTTGAATACGTCTTATAAGCCGAGTAGTGTTAGGCTTTTGTTGACTTAAGGTTTTATTGACTGACCAGGCAGTGTTATCTATTTGCGCAGTGAGAGCTCGCACAAAGCTCAGCAACTATGTTCTGTGTTGTGCATTAAATGCTACGCATTTACTTGCAAAAAATACACTCTTTTCACATGGCGTTTTAACAAAGAAAACGAAATCAAAGACGAAAATAAAAAGTGACATGCACATGTTCAGATCAAGCTCTTCATAAGTCCCAAGTTTCATGGTCGTAGGGCCCATAGTGTCAGAGAAGAAGAAGACAAAAAAAATCGGAAAAACTGTCAAGAAAAAAAAAAGGACGAATTTTGCTCGCACATATTCATATAACTCTTGCAAGCCAAAGGCTTGTCAAGTGTTAATGAACTTGCACAGTAGTCAGATTTAAACACCGCACATCGACGCAAGTTAAATAAACATTCGCAGTAGTCCAAATTAAGCACTCCGCATCGATGCAAGTTAAATAAACATGCGCATTGGTCCGAAAAAAAGAACTACGCTTCGACGTAAGTTGAATAGACATGCGCAGTGGTCTGAAATGCGAACCGCGCATCAACGCAGCCTAAAGAAACATGCGCACTGGTCCGAAATGCGAACCGTACATCCAGGCAAATTAAATAAGCATGCGCAGTGGTCCGAAATGCGAACCGCGCGTCAACGCATGTTAAATAAATATGCGCACTGGTCTGAAATGAGAACCACGCGTCAACACAAGTTAAATAAACATGGGCACTGGCCTGAAATGCGAACCGCGCATCGACGGAAGTTAAATAAACATGCGATCCGGTCCAAAATAAGCACCGCACATCAACGCAAGTTAAACAAACATGCGCACTTGTCCGAAAAAAAGGACCACGCATCGACGCAAGTTGAAGAAACATGCGCAGTGGTCTGAAATGAGAACCGCGCATCAACGCAAGTTAAAGAACCATGAATCGACGCAAGTTGAATAGACATTAGAGTCGGGCAAATCGCACGTCAACGCAAGTTAAATGAACCTGCTCACTTGTCCAAAAATGCGAACTGCGCATCAACGCAACCTAAAGAAACACGTATACTGGTCCGAAATGCGAACCGGATATCAACGCAAATTAAATAAACATGCACACTGGTCCGAATTGCGAACCGCACATAAGCGTAAGTTAAATAAACATTTGCACCGGTCCAAAATAAGTACCGATCATCAACACAAGTTAAATAAATATGCGCAGTGGTCCAAAATGCGAACCACGCATCAACACAAGTTACAAAATACATGCGCGCTGGTTCGAAATGCGAACTGCTCTTAAACGCAACTTAAATAACATGCGCACTATTCAAAATAAGAACTGCGCATCAACGCAACTTAAATAAACATGCGCACTGGTCCAGAATAAGAACCGCGCATCAACTCAAGAAATATGCGCATTGGCCTGAAATAAGAACCGCGCATCGACGCACGTTAAATAAACATACGCAGTGGTTCGAAATGCGAACCACGCGCCAACGTAAGTTAAAATAAACATGCGCACTGATCTAAAATAAGCACCGGGCATCAACGCAAGTTAAATAAACATGCGCACTTCTCCGAAATTCGAACCGCGCATCAACGCAAGTTAAATAAACGTGCGCAGTGGTTCGAAATGCGAACCACGCTCCAACGCAAGTTAAATAAACATTTGCACTGGTCCAAAATAAGCACTGCGCATCAACGCAAGTTAAATAAACATGCGCACTGGTCCGAAATTCGAAAAAGCGCATTAACGCAAGTTAAATAAACATGCGTAATGATCCGAAATTCGAACCGCGCATCAACGCAAGTTAAATAAACGTGCGCAGTGGTTCGAAATGCGAACCACGCTCCAACGCAAGTTAAATAAACATAGGCACACGTCCAAAATAAGCACCGTGCATCAACGCAAGTTAAATAAACATGTAGACTGGTCCGAAATGCGAACCGCGCATCAAGGCAACCTATGGAAACTTGTGCACTTGTCCAAAATAAGTACCGCTCATCAACGCAAGTACAATAAACATGCGTATTGGTCTGGAATAAGAATCGCGCATCGACGCTAGTTAAATAAACATGCGCAGTGATCCGAAATAAGAACCGCACATCAACACAAGGTAAATAAACATGCGCACTGATCCGAAATACGAACCGCCCATCAACACAATGTAAATAAAGATGCGCATTGATCCGAAATGCGAACTGCACATCAACACAAGGTAAACAAACATGCACACTGATCCGAAATAAGAACCGCACATTCACAAAAGGTGAAAAAAACATGGGCGCTCGTCAGAAATGCGAACCGCACGTCAACGCAAGTTAAATATACATGTGCACTGTTCCAAAATGAGAGCCGCGCATTTACGCAAGTTAAATAAACATGCGTAATGATCCGAAATTCCAACGGCTAATCAGAGCAAGTTAAATAAACATGCGCACTTCTCCGAAATTCGAACCGCGCATCAATGCAAGTTAAATAAACGTGCGCAGTGGTTCGAAATGCGAACCACGCTCCAACGCAAGTTAAATAAACATTTGCACTGGTCCAAAATAAGCACTGCGCATCAACGCAAGTTAAATAAACATGCACACTGGTCCAAAATGCAAACCGCGCACCAACGCAAGTTAAATAAACATAGGCACACGTCCAAAATAAGCACCGTGCATCAACGCAAGTTAAATAACCATGCAAACTAGTCCGAAATGCGAACCGCGCATCAAGGCAACCTATGGAAACTTGTGCACTTGTCCAAAATAAGTACCGCTCATCAACGCAAGTACAATAAACATGCGTATTGGTCTGGAATAAGAATCGCGCATCGACGCAAGGTAAATAAACATGCGCAGTGATCCGAAATAAGAACCGCACATCAACACAAGGTAAATAAACATGCGCACTGATCCGAAATACGAACCGCCCATCAACACAATGTAAATAAAGATGCGCATTGATCCGAAATGCGAACCGCACATCAACACAAGGTAAATAAACATGCGCACTGATCCGAAATAAGAACCGCACATTCACAAAAGGTGGAAAAAACATGGGCGCTCGTCAGAAATGCGAACCGCACATCAACGCAAGTTAAATAAACATGTGCACTGTTCCAAAATGAGAGCCACGCATCTACGCAAAATTAAAGAAACATGCGCACTTGTCTGAATAAGAACCGCGCATCAAGGCAAGTTACATAAATATGCGCACTGGTCCGAAATGCGAGCGTTGTTTGAAGGTATCTATGGCAGACTATCCAGTCTACCAGAGATACAAAAAATCTGTTTCTCATTTTTCTAGGAAAGAAATCTTTGTATGCATTTATCGGTCTATGTTCTGGTCCGGTGCTAAATTAATTACTGGGCTAGCTCTTTGCCGTCTCATCTTTTGAAGCCCAATTTTTCAGGAAAATTCCCGTGCTCATGCACGCTGGAATTGGTCTTATTGCTTTTCGTAAGCTGGGACTTTGTCCTTGGACAAACTTGTATAAATTATGTTATACAATTTCATACAATTTCAACTGGATCTTCGACTCTGTGTCTCATCCGAAACGACGTATCCGAAACGACGTATCCGAAACAATGTATCCGACCGACCAAATGTCTACCGGATTCCTTTTGTACATGTGTGGTAAACAAAAATAAATAAATAGATAACAATAAAAAAAGGCAATTCATGTATATTTATATTTCAGTTCAA
>OX457029.1:69511585-69534269 GCA_949752745.1 Protula sp. h YS-2021
ATATTTTAATATTTTAATTTTAATTAAACTAGGTAGTTAACTTTAAAAAGTTGAAATTCCACAACCAGAAGGTTGTGTCATTAGGTCATAGGTCACGAGGTCAGCATATGAGTCACGTGATCAAAATATTGTTGTTGAGAGCGTTGTGGCTTCGATTTCAGCACCGGATGCTCTTCTGAGACCGGTTCACGTGGCTACAACTGATGAGCCTTTACAAAGGGGGGGGGGGAGGGGGTGGGTAGGGGGTTGTGGGGGAGGGTGGGAGGTTGTGGCGGGTTGAAGGGTGGTTAGCCGAGCAGTTCTGGTACGACACTGCGTTCTCATTGCGTTTGTTATAAGGTGACTCTGGAGTAGGGAAGAGGCTCTGGGGAAATGGTAAGGAGTGGAGTGACTCGTGAGATCAGGAGTAACTGCATGAGAACAGGAGTAACTGGCGTGAGAACAGGAGTGACTGGCGTGAGAGCAGGAGTGACTGGCGCGAGAACAGGAGTGACTGGCGTGAGAACAGGAGTCACTGGCGTGAGAACAGGAGTGACTGGCGTGAGAAAAGGAGTAACTGGCGTGAGAACAGGAGTAACTGGCGTGAGAACAGGAGTGACTGGCGTGAGAGCAGGAGTGACTGGCGCGAGAACAGGAGTGACTGGCGTGAGAACAGGATTGACTGGCGTGAGACAAGGAGTGACTGGCGTGAGAACAGAAGTGACTGGCGTGAGAGAGCAGGAGTAACTGGCGGGAGAACAGGAGTGACTAGCGTGAGAACATAAGTGACTGGCGTGAGAGCAGGAGTAACTGGCGGGAAAACAGGAGTCACTGGCGTGAGAACAGGAGTAACTGGCGTGAGACAAGGAGTGACTGGCGCGAGAACAGAAGTGACTGGCGTGAGAGCAGGAGTAACTGGCGGGAGAACAGGAGTGACTGGCGTGAGAACAGGAGTAACTGGCGTGAGAACAGGAGTGACTAGCGTGAGAACATAAGTGACTGGCGTGAGGACAGGAGTGACTGGCGTGAGAGCAGGAGTGACTGGCGTGAGAGCAGGAGTGACTGGCGTGAGAACAGGAGTGACTTGTGAGATCAGGAGTGACTGGCGTGAGAACAGGAGTGACTCGTGAGATCAGGAGTGACTGGCGTGAGAACAGGAGTGACTGGCGTGAGAACAGGAAGTGACTGGCGTGAGAACAGGAGTGACTGGCGTGAGGACAGGAGTGACTGGCGTGAGTGAGCAGGAGTGACTGGCGCGAGAACAGGAGTGACTGGCGTGAGATCAGGAGTGACTGGCGTGAGAACAGGAGTGACTGGCGTGAGAACAGGAGTGACTGGCGCGCGAACAGGAGTGACTGGCGTGAGAGCAGGAGTGACTGGCGTGAGAACAGGAGTGACTCGCAAGAACTGGAGTGCCTCTCGTTGATATAAGAGTGACTCTCGGACAAATTTATTAAACGAGTCTCGAATTTTACACAGTTCTTTTTATTTCACAAAACATTTTTTTAATATACAATGATAACAACATTGATATAATTTTGATTTCAACAAAATAATTTTTTTGTAAACAGCTCCAAGAAATAAATTTGATAACACATATTTCTTAAGTAACAGACCAGTGAGTTAAAAATATTTTTGGAAGTCCAAATATAAATGCGATATGATAGCATATGTCATAAATACATAAGATCTACAAAATATACAATATATACATAGTTTTAATGTGTAAATAAAGCATATATATAATTGCAATTTCAAGTATTAAGATTCCAGTAAATTTTCCGCCAAATATCAACAATGTCTTTTACTTTTCAAGTAGTTTTGAAAAAAAAATTAATATGAACATTTTATAATTGCTGTTTTGAATCGGGTTGAGTCTTAAATTCTTTATGATTATAAAAATCGAAATAATCGATTACGTCTTGGTTCATTGGGACCTTTTGTCAGAATATCACTGAAATCCGAATACCAAATGCACATTTTTTTAAAATATAAACTTGTCACATTTTTATAAAAAAAAAAATTCTATAAAACTGGCATTTAGTTCAATTTTGGGGAATAAATGTTCCCTTTAAAATACTGTATACCTGGCCGACGGGACGACTGCTTTTATTGTATTCCTTCGAGAGTACGGGGAGATATTCCTCTGGCCGAAATAATATCCCCTTGTGACTCCCGCTGCTCATTATTATTATTTTCTCTGTTATTTAACTATACTGTATTAGGGTTTCCGGACCATACCCCCCCCCCCACGGAACAATACCCCCCCCCCCCCGGATGATACCCCACCCCGACAATACCACCAGGACCATACACCCCCCTCCCCGCCTCCCCCCGCCACCATCAGTTTTTCTAATTTTTTTTCATAATGTTCTGGCCCACAGGAACCCTGTCCGAGATCCACCCACTTCCCCCCCCCCCTCCCCCACCTGGGACTACCAAAATATTTTGTCTCAACGCTACACGCATTAACATCAATATAGTCATTTTAAAAATATGATATGTTTCTTTTATGTGATTGAAACAATATGGCTCCTTAGAAAATAATCTTATAAAGGGGAGCCTGCGGAAAAGGGACGGGGGGGGGTATGGTCTGGGGGGTATTGTAGGGGGGGGGGAGTATCATCCGGTGGGATGTTGTCCCGGAGGGTATGGTCCGGAACCCCATTCACACGCCTCTCCTTTTAAGCACAGAATCCACGCTAATCGATGTACAGAATCCACGCTAATCCATGTACAGAATCCACGCTAATCGGTGTACAGAATTCACGCTAATCGATGTGCAGAATCCACGCTAATCGGTGTACAGAATCCACTCTCGTCTAATCCAGACCTCGTCCAGCTGAAGCGACGGTGTATTGTTTTATAACCACACAAGTATTGTTTTATAACCACACACGTATTGTTTTATAACCACACAAGTACAGAAGACCATTTGTGTCAAGTAAACAAAAAAGTCATTTTTATTTTAATTATAACCAAAACGCTTCTTTTTACAGCTGTTTCTAATGTCAAGAATATTTTTTAGTGAAAATTGCAATTATGCTATTTGCAGAAACTTATCTTTCGGGAAAAAAATTCGTTAAATGGCAGTTACTTTTTGTTTTTTAACTGGTCATGAATGGTCTTCTGTAACCAGGAGGTGGTTGTATAGATGACATCCCTGATGCACAATGCGTTCAACAGAGACCAGTTTACTACAGAGATCCAGCTTAGCCATGGTCCCTGGACATCCCACCAATCGGGGGAACAGTTATTTACACTCTAACCCTGCAGTCATCCTATTTTTTTTAAAAATAACACAATTCTACTGTATATTTTTTTGCGCAGCATAATCAGTTTTGATATAAGTAAATCAGTACTGATGTCACTCCAAAAGAAACCAATACTGATGCTACTAAATCAGTATTTATGCAGGCAAGTACTTAGTATAAACGAAGCAGTCCCCAGAAGGTTTCGAAACCTTCGCATTCTATTTGGTTGCAAACCTCGCCTAGCGAATGGAATTGCCTGATCTCAATCTCGTCGTCACTCTCCAGATAACGAACGGTGCTTGTGTGCAAGGTATTCGCGCTGAAATCAATCACAATTGCAATTAAAATTATACGTCTAACAATAAAAGAATATAGTATTCACTAATAACTTGCAATAGATGTTGTAATCACGAATAAAAAATAAGATTTAAATTGCGATTAATTACTGTGCGTTTCTTACAAACACAAACATCAATAAATGTAAACAAAAACAAACTTGTGAACCATCGTGACGAAGCAAAACTAAAACGAAATTGTTCTTGAAGCTCCTCTTGAAAAAACAACGGAGGTTTGTCAACCTGTTATTTTTTTTTCTTTTGTTGAAAACTTCATTTGCCCAGATTCGTACCCCTCTCCCACCACCCTTATATTACTTAAAAACCAGTTGGATAAGCTTTGACTGGGTCAGAACTTTTTGACAGTTCCAAAAGAGGGTTTTCGAAAAGAAACCATATTTGGCCACTGCACTTTCGTTCACACCCAACAATGACCGACTCGTGGCATGAACTTTTTACCCCTCCCCCACCCCCGCCCATCCCTCCCCCCCCTACTCGCAGACAGGCAAGATTTCTTTTTATCCTTACAATGTAGTCGCTTTGGCAGTATGTTGGCATGATTTGTGGGGGGGGGGCGGGGTGAGGGGAGGGTGGGATGTAAGGGGTTTTACATATCAGCCAAAAATAGAAAGCAACCCCCTCCCCCCCCCCCCCCACCCTCCATACACACACAGAGACAGGCAAATCCGGACGTGTTACAACACCTGCATATCAAACTGAAACTGAACATGTGTGCAGAGAAAACGGGAATGAAAAAAAGAGGTGCAAGCCAAGCAATAGCAGTTGTAAATCAGTAAAAAAAAAAAAGAACCTACATTTAGTACAGTTTAATCAAACCCCAGAACGTCATTTCGCCGTGTCGATGTATGGTCGTCCTCGTATTATCGTCAGAGCTACGGTCGTAGGAGTTTTCTATGTAAACGTAATCCCCGGATGTTAGTGGATAGGCCAGTGACGTGTAGCATGAATGAACGCTAAACACAAACACAACCGATTTTACACACCATTTTTTGTACTTTTTTCACACTATATTTTTTGGTACATTTTACACACCATTTTTACAGATTTTTTGGTTATGTTTTATTTTACAAAGCATTTTAATACAGATTTTGCACACGCATTTTTCACTAGATCGACCGACAATTGTATTTTCAAGCCATTACTTAATAGCACAATATGCACTTATTGAGTTAATTAATTCGACACGTCACAAACAACACACATCTTATTGCAAATGACACCAAGCAAATCAGATCAAAAACAATGTCGGTTTAAAAAATACAGATTTTACATGCTCAGATCTAAGATTCGAATCATCGATCGTTAGACGCGGAGGGATGATGGATGGAGGTAGGGGGGGGGGGGGGGGGGGCTAGTGGTGGCTGCAGTTTGTTCGGCTTAACCACGAAAATCACGGATTTTCACGTCATTTTTAGATAAATTTAAGCGTTGTCTGTGGCCGAATTTGACCAATCGGCACTCTTCTCCATTTATGCCGAACCTACTGTTCTACCTACTGTAACAGAATAGCTAAAGGGACACTGTAGCCGGGGGAGGGGGAGTGGGGGTAGAGGGGCTTATGCTGAGAGGGAACAGGGAAAAAAATCTCCGCCTATTTGGATATAAAAAAGTCTTGCTAATTTGCCTTAAAATACATGAAATATTGCGTTGAATTACGAAACTATTCTCCTACATTTGTGGTAATTCGGCGTCGGTGCGCAGCAAAAGTGACTGTTACATTGAAAAAAACATTGGACAAATAGAATCGACCCTCGTGATTCGGGGCTCTGCAATGTCATAGAGAAGCTTCGTTTTCTCGGCATTGAGTTGGTTGATTTATCTACTGTTTATATGATATACAATGTGGATAAAAGATCAATATTTGTATGAGTTAATAATCAAACAACAAATAAATCAAACGTCTTTAATTAATAAAAGGTACAGACGAAACCCAGAAACACCAAACGTTGCTTCAGTCGTTATTTTTATTTTTATTTTTCTTTCTTATCAACTTACTTGTTTTCAATGCGATTTCGTTCCCGAGGCCTATAAGAAATTTAGCCGTGACAAATTTACTATGAAAAAAAAAAAACGGGTGACTTCTTCCATATAGTAATACTCAGTTTTGAAATCTATAAGTGCAAAATCTATTTTCGTGAATTTTGAGGCAATTTCACAGGAATTTTTCTCTACAATTTTACAAAGAAAAGAACAGGTTTAAAACTTCAAAAGTTATTCGCAATTTTCAACTGAGAAAAATCGTTCAATTAAAAATAAATAAAATAACAAAAAAAAAAAGACAAAAAAAAAAAAGCAAGCAAAAAATACCAACACAAAAAAGAAAAAAGAAAAAGAAAACAAAGAAAAAAAAACATAAAAACATAAGAAAAATCCCTAACTAATGATGAATTATTTGCGATTTCAAATATTTTCTGGGAAATTTTCCAACGAAAGTTTAATTTTTTCCTTGGCTTCTTGACCTTTGCTGACATCGACTTAAACTACATTAGCTGGGCTGGAGTTAATCGTTCCCGCGGTTCTATATCCAGACATCCAGACTATATACTTTAACAGAGGCAATAGAACCCGCTACCTCAAAAGCAACAGGGAATAAAAAAAAGGAAGAAATAAAAAGAATAATAATAACTGAATGGTTTACCTAAGCATGTCCATGGTTGGAAAGGTTTCGATGCATTTTGCCAGGGATTCCTTCCGTCCGTTCGATGTGCGCACGATGGAAAAGCCAACGCGATTGCGACTGGGGTCATTGAAAGTCACCTGTCAATCAAAAAGACATCACTGAAAGTCATCTGCCAATCAAGAAGACATCACTGAAAGTCATCTGTCAATCAAAAAGACATCACTGAAAGTCATCTGTCAACCAAAAAGACATCACTGAAAGTCATTTGTCAATCAAAAAGACATCACTGAAAGTCATTTGTCAATCAAAAAGACATCACTGAAAGTCATTTGTCAATCAAAAAGACATCACTGAAAATCACTGGTCAATCAGACACATACTTAAAAAATCACATGGTGGGGGAGGGGGGGGGGGTAAATGGGGTCAACGCTACACCCTAAACCAATCCCGAGTGCCTTTCAAAATGACCCACAGATGCTTGAGATTTTAAAACAAATTTTATATCACTGCCCCCCTCACCCCTACCCGAATCCCCTCTCCCCCTCTCCTCCTTTCTCCCTTCCCGCTTCTCCCTCAGTACATCATGGGCACACATGTGCTAACTAGACCGTCCATTTAACAGCGATTCTTTTGTTTCTGTCTGTCAGTTGCTTTTAAATGCAAACTTACAGAACTGTTATTGCCCAGAGAGCTTCATTTCCCCTGACAAGCTTCAAAGTGGGAAGACTTTCGCTATCATTCCGAAGTTTTCTGGTTTTTTTTTTTTTGTTCACATTTCTTTCGTTTGGATGTTTTCTAGATAACTCCTGCGAGACCGACAATAAAATTCAGATTTGGCGAGATGAAATTTCTCAGGAATCGTAGATATTTTTTCCAAGACTTCGACGGAATCGCAGATATTTTTTCCAAGATTTCGACGGAATCGCAGATATTTTGATATTTTTCCCAAGATTTCGACAATATCGCATAATAATTATTATTCAAGGTCAAATTGAAATGATCCTCTATTTTTACTTGCAAATATTTTCCAGATTCTGGAAAGTAAAAGGTAGACTTTCTTTTGTGGCTTATCCAGGTGAGTTATCCCGGCATTTAGTGGGATACTGTTTTTATTCATTTCATTTAAGAAAATGCCTTGAATTTTTCTTCTAAACTAAAACGAACATTTTCTTGTGAAACTAAACAGACGTTAGCGGAAAATGCATGTTAGAACAACAACGTTATTTTCAATAGAAATGTTTTGCTATAACATAAATAAATATGTCCAAGGACATTGCCCTACCTTCAGTTATACAGTCAGTTTTCTTTGTACAAGGTTGTACATTTTAAAATATGCTAATAGATGGTTAGAAAAACATCGAGAAACAGTTATGAGAAAAATGTGGAGCAGAATCCTGAATAATCAGGCCCAAAACCATGAGTACACCTGCATGCAGGAGGGGGGTACACATGCATGAAGGAGGTGGGTACACATGCATTCAAGAGGTGGGTACACATACATGCAGGAGGTGGGTACACATGCATGCAGGAGTGGGTACACATGCATGCAGGAGTGGGTACACATGCATGCAGGAGGTGGGTACACATGCATGCAGGAGGCAGGTACATATGCATTCAGTAGGTGGATACATATGCATGCAGGAGGGGGGTTCACATGCATGAAGGAGGTGGGTACACATGCATGAAGGAGGTGGGTACACATGCATGGAGAAGTTGGGGACATATGAATGTGGGCGTGGGTATACATACATGCAGGAGGTGGGTACATATGCATGCAGGAGGGGGGTACACATGCAATCAGGAGGTGGGTACACATGCAATCAGGAGGTAGGAACACATACATGAAGGAGGTGAGTACATATGTATGCGGGCGTGGGCATACATACATGCAGGAGGTGGGTACACATGCATGCAGGCGTGGGTACACATGCATGAAGGAGGTGGGTACACATGCAATCAGGAGGTGGGTGCACATGCATGGAGGAGGTGGGTACACATACATGCAGGAGGTGGGTACACATGCATGCAGGAGTGGGCACACATGCATGCAGGAGTTGGTACACATGCATGCAGGAGTGGGTGCACATTCACGCAGAAATTGGTACACATACATGAAGGAGGTGGGTACACCTTATCCAGGCGCTGGTTGCACATGCATGCAGGCGCGGGTACACGTGCATGCAGGAGGTGGGTACACATGCATGCAGGCGTGGGTAAACATACATTCAGGAGGTGGGAACATATGTATGTAGGCGTGGGTTCACCTGCATGCAGGAGGTGGGTACACATACATGCAGTATGTGGGTAGAGATGTATGCAGGAGGTGGGTACACATACATGCAGGAGGTGGGTAGAGATGCATGCAAGAGGTGAGTACATATTAATGCAGGTGATGGGTGCACAGGCACACAGGAGATGGGTACACATGCATGAAGGCGGTGGGTACACATGCACACTGGAGATGGGTAGATATGCAGGCAGGCAGTGGGCACACATGCAAACAGACGATGGGTACACATGCATGCAGGTAGTGGGTTCACATGCAGGCAGGAGATGGACAATAATTAAACAGACCCCAACCGCACCCATTACGATGTAAGTAACGTGAAAGCGAGAACAATCAACAAACTTTAAAATTTTTGGTTAGATCTAGGGACGTGCGTTCTTGGCAAATCATTCTCGCATTGTATGTTTTTGAGTGATGACGTAATCACAATCAGGACTGGATAAGGAAATCTTGAATAGAGTGAAGGGGGCGGGGCGTTTGGAGATGGGTTGGTATTTTATTGAAAAAATAAAAAAATCAGTCTATTAATCGAACATATTCAGATTATAAAAAAATAACACAGACTCTGGAGGTTTTCATACCCGTTCCTCACTTTCATACTCGTTCCTCACTTCCATACCCGTTCGTCACTTCCATATACCCGTTCCTCACTACCATACCCGTTCCTCACTTCCATACTCGTTCCTCACTTCCATACCCGTTCCTCACTTCCATACCCGTTCCTCACTTCCATACCCGTTCCTCACTTCCATAACCGTTCCTCACTTCCATACCCGTTCCTCACTTCCATACCCGTTCCTCACTTCCATGCCCGTTCTCACTTCCGTACCCGTTCCTCACTTCCATACCCGTTCCTCACTTCCATACCCGTTCCTCACTTCCATACCCGTTCCTCACTTCCATACCCGTTCCTCACTTCCATAACCGTTCCTCACTTCCATGCCCGTTCCTCATTTCCATAACCGTTCCTCACTTCCATACCCGTTCCTCACTTCCATAACCGTTTCTCACTTCCATACCCGTTCGTCACTTCCATACCCGTTCGTCACTTCCATATACCCGTTCGTCACTTCCATACCCGTTCCTCACTTCCATACCCGTTCCTCACTTCCATACCCGTTCCTCACTTCCATGCCCGTTCCTCACTTCCATAACCGTTCCTCACTTCCATACCCGTTCCTCACTTCCATACCCGTTCCTCACTTCCATACCCGTTCCTCACTTCCATACCCGTTCCTCACTTCCATAACCGTTCCTCACTTCCATGCCCGTTCCTCATTTCCATAACCGTTCCTCACTTCCATACCCGTTCCTCACTTCCATACCCGTTCCTCACTTCCATAACCGTTCCTCACTTCCATGCCCGTTCCTCACTTCCATACTCGTTCCTCACTTCCATACCCGTTCCTCACCTCCATACCCATTCCTCACTGCCATACCCGTTCCTCACTTCCATACCGTTCCTTACTTCGTTCTGCAGCTTGATACTCTGTTCCTCCTTGTTTAAGTTTAATCATTTATTAATTTTCTTTTCCTTTGGGGTGCTTACTATACCGCGTATGGCGTTCCTTTGTTATTGCCCTTGTTCCTCTGTTCCTCTGTTCTCTTTTTGTCCTTATTTAGCTTTGTCATCCCCCCACCCCATTTTCCTATTCACCCTTGAATGTGTTCCGAACTCTTTTTTTGTTCCGCTGTGCATCTTGTTCCTCTGTCCCCTTATCCCTCCCATTAACACTGTTTCCTTGTTCTTATGTCACCCCGTTCCTCTTTTAACACACCTCTTTTAGTTCGGGTAACTTACAAGCACTTATAATTTCTGTTACGTGACAACCAGACAAACACGTTGCTAAAAATACACCCGCTATTAATTCATTGCACAAAAAAAAAACAAAAAAAAAAAAACAAATATATAACACATGGGAACACAACCCTTCTACATATAATTTTAACAGTCGCGCCTCTGAATTAGGAACAGCAGCGGAACAAACCGAAAGAGGTTTTAACATAGAGGTTCAGAGATTTCAGAGGTTCCACCAGAATTGAAACAGAGGGAAGGGGCTGGCAGAGGTGGGGGGGGGGGGGGAGAGGAGGGGGATGATTTTAATACATCGGCGGTGTTCGATCTATGGCGAGGTTAAAGTGTATAAGGAAATTAATAGAAATGCGGCAGGGCCAATCATTACGAAGCCAAAAGCCAGGCTTTGTACAGCGTCAAGTGTCGATTATAAACCGCTGTATTTACGTTATTATTGTGAAGAAAAAAGTTAAAGAAAAACAGAAGGAGCTTCATTGTTGAGAAAATTATGTTGGTGTTAATCGATTTAGGAGCAGTCTTTTTTTTTTTTTTACTACTTACGTTTATTTGAATTACCGTTGTTATCTGAAAATGTACAAGGGGCTGTTTCATTTTTCTCTTGCTGCATAGGAGGGTGGGGGAGGGGCTGGGGGATGGGGGAGGGGGATAAGCAAGGTTTAGTGAGATGTACGATAGTTGTGGTTGCAGAATTTCATATACTGATATTTATTTTCATATTTGTGCTTTATTTCTTCATTTATTATTATTATTATTATTATTATTATTATTATTATTATTATTATTATTATTATTATTATTATTATTATTATTATTATTATTGTCTTTTCTCTCCCTCCCAACCCCCTCTCCCTCCCAATCCCCTCTTCCTCCCAACCCCCTCTCACTCACAACCCCGTCTCCCTCATAACCCCCTCCCCTTTAAAACTATTTTTGTGGAGTGGAGCATTTATATTCATTGAGTATCACTTCTTAGCATATTCTTCCTGTTTTCTTTTTTTTTTGTTTTTTGCGATCCTATTTTTACTTCTTTGGCCAGACAAAAAAAGTCCAAGACAGCCGGTGTCATATATTTGTGTGTGTGTGTGTGTGTGTTTTGTTTGTTTGTTTATTTGTTTGTTGTTTTTTTATTTTTTGGTTTATTATCGAGTTAAATATTATTATTTTTGAATTACCGGAAATTGTAGAGTGATTGGATGGTTCTGCCCAATCACAGCGTTTACAAAGTATCCCATGACGCAGACATTTTGTGTTTACACCCCCGGGGATGGAGGGAGCACACAGTACAAATAGGCCACCATGCTTGTCCATGACTTTTCAAAACGACCCCCTAAATAGAGAGTGCTAAGTTAATACTCCCTTTTTCACCAAACACGATGTGCGGTTCCGAAAGAATCGCTCTTTTTTGTCGGAAATGGGGGGGGGGGCATGGGGGAAAGGGGGTGGACATTCGTTAAATACGTACGGACAATTTGCAGACTTTTTGCCACAACCATGCCCACCTCTCTTTTTAATGATGACACCCACTCACTGTAAGCTTAACTTAACTTACGCGAAGCTGCGGACACATCCCCCTCTATCCTCACCCACCCCCATCCCCACCCCATCCCCGCTACACACATTTCATATTAGCATTTAACTCAATGGTGACATAAAAACCATTGGAACAAGTGGGTCAGTGAAACTGACTATGTCCCCCGCCGGCGTACAATCCCAGTATTTGATTTTGTCAGGTTGGACTACATCCCTTCGTATCATATTCGTGAATTTTAAAATTCCAGCTGGGCCAATGTCCTTGGGCCAACATGGCTCATTTACGATACCAATTCTTGTTACCACCCATACTACCTATGTGTATAACATTTTGCCAATTGTTTCAAAAAATGTAGGCTTGAATGTGTTAGCAAACTCATTCCAGTATGTAAGGGTTGTGAAAATTTCTGAAGTTCAGCTGGGCCAATGTCCTTGGGCCGACAGGGCTCATTTACAACACCGACCTTTGTTGGTTCCAATACTTCCTATATCTTAAAGATTTCAACAATCGATCCAGAATTGTAGGCTTGAGTGTGTTAACAAACTCATTCAACTGAGTAAGGATTGGGAAAATTTGTGAGGTTCAGCTGGGTCAATGTCCTTGGGCCGATATGGCTCATTTACAACACCAAACCTTGTTGGTTCCAATACTACTCATAGTTAAGATATCTTGTCAATCGATGCAGAAATGTAGGCTTGAGTGTGTTAACAAACTCATTCCAGTATGTAAAGGTTGGGAAAATTTGTGAAGTTCAGCTGGGTCAATGTCCTTGGGCCGACATGGCTCATTTACAACACCAAACCTTGTTGGTTCCAATACTGCTCACAGTTAAGATATCTTGTCAATCGATGCAGAAATGTAGGCTTGAGTGTGTTAACAAACTCATTCCAGTATGTAAGGGTTGTGAAAATTTGTGAAGTTCAGCTGGGCCAATGTCCTTGGGCCGACAGGGCTTATTAACAACACCGACCTTTGTTGGTTCCAATACTTTCTGTATCTAAAAGATTTCAACAATCGATCCAGAATTGTAGGCTTGAGTGTGTTAACAAACTCGTTCAACTGAGTAAGGATTGGGAAAATTTGTGAAGTTCAGCTGGGCCAATGTCCTTGGGCCGACATGGCTCATTTACAATACCGATCCTTGTTCGTTCCAGTACTGCCCATAGATACAATATCTTAACAATCGGTGGAAAAATGTAGGCTTGAGTGTGTTAACAAACTCAGTCGACTGAGTAAGGATTGGAAAAATTTGTGAAGTTCAGCTGGGCCAATATCCTTGGGCCGACATGGCTCATTTACAATACCGATCCTTGTTAGTTCCAGTACTACCCATATATACAATATCTTAACAATCAGTGGAAAAATGTAGGCTTGAGTGTGTTAACAAAAAGGTGTCGACTGACGGACGGACAGACGGACAGACAAACCCGAAAACTATAGTCCCCCGGCGGGGGACTAATAACATGTACTGTTACAGAACTCTTACAGTCACAAGGAAGAGGAGGGCGGGGCGGGGACGCGGGGGAGGGGATGGGGGGTGGGGGTGCGTTAAGGCGGGTGGTAAGTGGAAGCGAGGGGATGAGGCTATTTTCCGCTTACCTGAGCGTAAATGAGATAGACCCCTGCTTGTTCGATTTTGGCCTTTCCGTTCTCCAGCGGTACCTGCTGTACGTCCCGTGCTGTCAGAGGCGTGATATCCCAGTTCTTGTAGTGACCCTCTGCACCCATCATACACAGAAATAAAATTCTCTTTGAAATAAATTTTTTAAAATTTTTTTTTTTGAAGACTAAAACATGGTTATGACAAAAAAGAGACCATTATTTTTTCTTAAGCTGAATGTCTTTAATTTATTAATAGTTTATTTTATTTTATTATTTTTTGGAACTCCTCAGAGAATAAAACGTGAGATTTTATTTTCACTTTATGTGACATTTAAAAACGGCTGCGGATAACTGCAGTCAACTAAATCGTCCCAGTAAATGCAGATATAAATACAAATATTTAAGATCGATAAATATTAATGCATTATTTTTCTTTACACAAACCGTCCAGGTTTTTAATGGTTCATTATCAATTTTACTTTTGTGCATGAAATGTAGGAAAAATCCAATATTTTATATTAAGTTTAAAAACATACACTTTAAATATACTTTGAGCATTAAGTATCCTTTTAAAAATACATTTAAGGAATGGTTCTAATGTTTTACACCAGTAATTACTTCAATCTAATTAATTATATAACTATAACCGAAACTCATGTTAAAATCAATTAACTTTCTTTTTTTTAAGGAATACAGCGGAACCCCGGGTTAGAGCCACCCCACATTTTGGACCATCTGACAAACAGGATTACTTGTCAGAAGTGCCCGTGCCAGATGCGGTCCATAATGAAGAGATAAATAGGACCGCCCAACTGGTGCTCCTACTTCCGGGGTTCCGCTGTAGTTTATGCATGTGCGATTTTGGTAAGCACAAAAAAAAATCTTATTAGATGAAGCCGGTTTGCTGGGGTTATTTGCGAGGGGTTAGTTTGGTTTGCGGTGGAAAAAGAAGAAGAACGATCCAGAAAGTATGCACACACGGAGGTAGTGGCGATGGGGCTGGGGGTAGGGGGCGAGTGTGGGGGAAGGAGCAGGGGGCGGACGAGTGGGGCAGGGGCGAGGTGGGACGAGTGAGGGAAGGGGTAAACGATTAGGGGAGAGGATGGACGTGTGAGGAAGGGGGTGGACGCGTGAGGGAGGGAGTGGACGCGTGAGGGAGGGGATGGACGCGTGAGGGAGGGTATGGTCGCGTGAGGGAGGAGATGGACGCGTGAGGGAGGGGGTGGAAGCGTGAGGAAGAGGGTGGACGCTTGAGGGAGGGGTGGTGGAGGAGTGGAGGAAGGAGCGTATGAGTGGGGGATGACCCGACGAGTGGGGGCAGATAAATGGGGGATGGACGGATGGTTAGTGGGGGATGAGTAGGATGTCGACAGGGTGAAATGTTTTGCGTACAAGGAGGCTCGGGGTTGGGGGGGGGGGGGCGGGATGTGAAGGAGATGCTTCAAAAAGTCCGAAGTTTAGCGTGCTTACTTTATGGATAACCTCCACCTCCCCTCTAAGCAAAACGTACCGGGAAGCGGTTGAAGTCCTACGTCATCAGAACGGAGTAGTAACGCGACAAGCTGTGTACAGCCGAGCAGACGAAATCGTGTCACAGACACACAATCAGACGACAGACGGCAAGAAAAAAAAAATACACACATGACGTACATCTCAGACATGTCAAATATGGCGCACTGCCAGGATATATGACGTCAAACAAAATGAGACAAGGCATGAACCAGTTAAAAGAAAACGGAACCATTATTCAAAACATAATCGTAAGAACACAATCCAACTGCACTACGATATCCGCCGCATCCCGGCCCCGCACTCCCCCCCCCCTACTCCATCCCCTCAACTGGGATAACTGACAGCATTCCACCTGCACTTTTTAATCTGCTTTACCGCTTGCATCTAAGCTGTATGTTTGTTTGAGAGGACAGTTGCTCAGAGCTGCGGTTGAAGAGAAATATTCTCCGCCTCTCTCCCCCACCCCTATCCACTCCAACCCCTTCTCCACCCCGTCCCCATCGCACCCCATCCCCCACCTCCACCCCCTTCTCCTCACCCCTACCCACCGCACCCCATCCCCCACCTCCACCCCCTTCTTCTCACCCCTACCCACCGCACCCCTATCCCCCACCTCCACCCCCTTCTCGTCACCCCTACCCACCGCACCCCATCCCCCACCTCCACCCCCTTCTTCTCACCCCTACCCACCGCACCCCTATCCCCCACCTCCACCCCCTTCTCGTCACCCCTACCCACCGCACCCCTATCCCCCACCTCCACCCCCTTCTCGTCACCCCTACCCACCGCACCCCATCCCCCACCTCCACCCCCTTCTTCTCACCCCTACCCACCGCACCCCTATCCCCCACCTCCACCCCCTTCTCGTCACCCCTACCCACCGCACCCCTATCCCCCACCTCCACCCCCTTCTCCTCACCCCTACCCACCGCACCATTATTCCCCACCTCCACCCCCTTCTCCTCACCCCTACCCACCGCACCCCATCCCCCATCTCCGCCCCCTCCTCACCCCTACCCACCTCCACCCCCTTCTCCTCACCCCTACCCACCGCACCCCCTTCCTCATCCCTTACGCCACACTACTCACTTCAGTCCCCTCCCCAACCGTACCCACTGTCCGACCCACACCCTACCCAGCCACGCCCTAACCCACGGCCAACAACATTACAGGATGAGAATATCCTGTGTCAGTTAACCACAAATTGCCTTTTCCGGAGTGTTTTTGTTCCTGGAAAACTTAAATAATATCACATTGGAAAAGTTTGGTTTTGAAATCTTGGGTAGCTGGAGATGACATCAGTTAATCCACACAGATCTGGCATCGGGTTTAGCTGACCAGATTAAAAAACAGGTGCTGAATTGCAATTTAGTCACTCAGACAATAGATTCAGAAATGTTAATTTTCTAACTACCATAATTCTCAGTTATTTACAATTATTATTTTTCAGCGCAGTAAAAAAAAAAAAACAACAAAGATTCACAAAGGTTAGTTTTGATCAGTTTCGATCTCGAAGCTATAAGACCCAACACCAGCAAAGGAACGTAAATACAGGTGAAAGGTAAGTGATTGATTTGATTTGAATGATTTGATTGGTTTACCGCTGCCGGAAGTGTGCTCCAGTCGATTCGAGGCGGGAAAGTGTCCACTCGCCCGCTGGTCAGTACACAACGTTACATGAATACACAACACTAATTTATGGCATATGAACGGACCAGTCGCATTAGGGAGGTTGGCGGGGGAGGGGGAGGGGGAGGGGAGGGAAGGAGGAGGGGGGTCGATTTTATATAATATTTGGGGGTGGGTGGCCGTGAAGAGGGATGCGAATTCCTTTTGGCTCAAAAAAAATCTTGTTCTCCAACAAAATTCCTTTGCGGATTCGAGGGGGTGGTCAAACTTTTAGCCACACAAACATCTAGAGACAAATGGAATCTAATTGCACTGGGCACCAAAAATTAAAACATGTGCCTGCCTGGCACAAAATTGTCAAAATATGAAGTTAGAAATAATTGAAAAGAACAATAATAAAAGAGATATTTAAACACCATTGAAATTACTAACAACAAATAAGACCACAACACAATAACCTCTGCTCTATTACTTAAGAAAGACTTATTTAATTCAAAAATTTATTTATTTCTTATTTAACTCTCGATCCTGGTCATTATAATACCACTTCGTTTTCTTATTGATTGAATAAAATGTAAAAGAAAGAATAGATACTCACTTGGCCTGAAACACAACAAAAAAAATCACATTAAAATGTAGTATTTTCTTTTTAAACACAGAAAAATAAAAGAATGATCAAATTATTCATGTGTTATTACAGCCTTTTACCATATATCAATTACAGCGGCGGTTTTTTATTTCTCGAAAACTGAACCACATTTAGGAGCTTTAGTCTCATGTTCTACTGACATAGGTTACGTTCGAAATAGGAGTGGCGGGGGGAGCCGGGATGGTTGAACCGGTGGCCACTGGGTGTAGGATGGTTGACTCTGTGGCCACCTCAAAATTATTCCTGGAACCGCCCATGTTTCTGTGCTTTCACCCTAAACTTAAATGATCAACCTCACATTCACAAGTTACACCTTTTTTTATTCTCATAATTAATGTGTGAATATAAAGTTCAAACACCAAAGCACGACTGACGTTTGTTTACCATTCTAACAAAAATTACGAGCGTTACTTTGGGGAGGGGGAGGGGGGGAAAGGGGGGTGGATAAAAATGAACCATTTATTCATTTGAAAGAACTTGACACCTGGCCAACATTTTTTGCTGTGTCAAAAAGAACAGAGCTATATATATTATATATGCATATATATATATATATATTAATGCAAACTTTGTTCTTTCGGAAGTGAAAACATTCAAAGATTAGTTTCTATAACAAGAAAACATTGAATAAATTGAAGAAACATCAATAACAATACCAGTTATGAAAGGACGGTAGTTAATTAACTAAATTATGCAAATTTCGGCTCTCAGAATGAGTAAAAACCGATTTTAATGAGTTTTAAGATGCTTTTTATTATCTTTTATTAATGGAGGAATATAATGGAAATATAGTACAATTTTGTTAATAAATTTAGTAACTGTTATTTCAGTTGCGAAAGAGAAACCTACTTTTGACTTAAAGTCATTTGGTCGATAATACTCGATCAATAATCGATCGATAAATGATAATTATAATATGTATAATGGAGACATGTTGTAAATATATAGATACTTTCTCGAAATGTCCACTTAAGGTGTTAAATGAAACCGTAGCTCATTTTCAGAACGATCGCCTGTTAATCTTAAGGTCTTTGGTTCGAATCTGCTCCACAACGGACACTGAGGTATTTCCTGTGCACTTTAGCACTGATTTACTATAAAGCACTGTTCACCACTTAAACAGACACACACTACATACATACAAAACGCACGCACGCACACAAACACACGCAAGCACACATACACACACACGCACAAACACACGCACATACACACACACGAACGTACGCAAACACACGCAAGCACACACACATATACACACACATACACACACACGCACGCACGCAAACACACGAAAGCACACACGCACACACACATACTACAAAAACAGCTTCATTGTTATCAGGTTTCACTTCACACAAGCAGTGGATGATATACCCGGATAGATGATGCCGTGGAGAGCATATAGTTTTTTTCTTATCCAACTCACGTTTATTCTTCTTCACTATTTATCATGTTCAAGTAAGCAAAACTAGACATTGGATTATTCAAGTATAATCGATATTATCGAACGATCACAATAAGGTATGATGTAAGCGAATCTTGAGTGGCATCCTTGGTAAATACAGGCTGATTTCAAATGAAATCCAGGGTATGTAAATTCGTTCAAGGCAATTATATATGCACCCAGGGGTGTGAGTTCCATATATAAGTGTGTGTGTGGGTTTGGAGATAGGGGTGGGACATTCTGGTTCCACAGCCAACCTCTGCTCCGTACACCCACTGGGCATAAAAGAGAGGAACTACTTTTTTAAAAGAAAATATTCATCAGCTTTGTATTTATACATAGTAGACAGATTCCTCATTGTCACCTGTTGTAAAATAAGGAGGGGGCGGTAGGAATATGCGCATGAGGAGGGCGGTAGGGGTGGGGGGAGGGGTAGGGGGATTTATAAGAGTAGGCCTTGGACTAAACGATGGCTTTTTTGTAGTTAGTATATATTAATTTTTATTAGTACCTTTGTTAGTATTTTTCCTGCCAGATCTAGGTCTGTCACGTCTATCACCCCGTCTGTCACTCCGCCTGTCTGTACCTTTACTGTGACGTGTGGGGTTCTGATCCGATCTCCGCGCCGCGGCCTCTCGTCTGGATCTGGTGGTAGCTGGTAAGGCTGTTGCTAAGCGATTCCGTCTGTTATTTCGTCTCCGCCGTCTTTCCTCCTGTTCTCTGTTCATTGCTGCTCGTTTTCTCCGAAGAAGAATCTGGATAAAAAACTGCTACCGTCTTGATACTCGTTTTGTTAGGAATGAGTCGAGGGAATTCGGGTGATGGGACGCGGGGGGGGAAGGGGGGTTCTGGAGACAGGGCAGCTAAACTGCACGCTAAAATGCACGATTAAACACGACTCAATCGCAATTGGTGTGCTGGAGTATTGACTTTTTTTAAATGAATGCAAAGGCCTTACAACCAAAAAAAAATACATTGAAGGCCCTGGGATATATCTGTCTGGCATATAGGATCACCTCAAAAATAGTACCGCATCATAAATAGGATCAATTCATAAGTAGGACCAAGTCACAAATAGGACCACATCATAAATAGGATTAAGTCACAAATAGGATCACCTCATAAATAGGATCACCTCATAAATAGGACCAAGTCACAAATAGGACCA
This sequence comes from Protula sp. h YS-2021, assembly GCA_949752745.1. Taxonomy (NCBI): domain Eukaryota; kingdom Metazoa; phylum Annelida; class Polychaeta; order Sabellida; family Serpulidae; genus Protula; species Protula sp. h YS-2021. The sequence goes on from OX457029.1 coordinate 69,531,436, forward strand.
CATCATAAATAGGATCACCTTATAACTTATAACTAGCACCACCCCATAATAGGACCATTTTTAACTAGTCGAGTTCTAGTTGTCCCATAAATAGGACCACCCAAGAAATCGGACCAAAGTTCAATCCCACTGGTTGTCTTATTTTTAGACTTACTGAGTATCTAGAAAACACAGAAATTGAATTTAATTCCTGGTTAGCACTCGCGTCTCTAAACCTGGAGTCCCAGCTTGAAAATACTCCTTTTGAACCAAACGAGGACATCCTTATAGATTTCACCCCTTCCCCTAAACGCAGGGTGTCAAATTCAATAAAAACTAGAGCGATGTGCCTAGCCCACATATTCCCCACAGCCCCCCCTCCCCCCATCAGTTAAACACGGCCATCAATAGTCAATCAAGAGCTGAAATTTTCTAAGTCCAGCTGATCCATTTTCCGTGGACGAATCTGAATCGTTTTCAATACCGATCTGTGTTTGTTCCCATAGAAGCCACATATTAAGTTTCATGAAAATCCTTGCAGCCGTTTTTAAGACCTCGTGTTAACAAGTTGTTGATGACAGACCGAACGACACAGACCGACAGACCGATACACGGTCGATCTCATATATTTCCCCTGTGGGGAATAAGTCACTCCGTTTTAACCAAATTATATGGTTGTGAGTAGAAGCGCTGCTAGAATGCATGTCACTGGGATTGCAGGAGGAAGATCAGATGGACAGTGGCACTGAGAAATGCGTGCACACTATTATGGGGTCTCTCTTTATATGGAGGTGGAGTGCAGTTCCGAAAGAACCCCCCATCCCCCGTCAACGCCCCCTCCCCCCTTCCCACACTGTTTGTCGGAAACGCGGAATACTGAATGAAAATTACCCCGCCTTACCATTCCGCGGATCGCGTATGGTCCGCAAAATTACCCCACTTTCTCCGCGTTTTTAGGCATGGTAACAGATACGGTACCAAATGCCCTCCCCCTCCGCCCCGCAACCCCCACCCCCACCCCTTCTCATCACCAGATTTTGCCGCATTTGGGAAAACAGGTGACAAAATCACAACCTCTGATGAAGACACAAGTAAAATAGTATCGCCTAAAACATTCGTGCTATTAAGTTTCATGATGTATTTTCTCACCGAGGCATGAGCTGCAATAGTTTTCGAGACAGTGGACTTTGACATAGAATAATTTTTTCCGGGGTCGATTAAATGCTCTGGAAAGCCAAAGAAAAAAAAGAAAGCTGGCTCAGGGGGATTTAGCCAGACACGTCCATTAGATTACATGCCTGCGTGATTTTCATTTGGTAAAAGAGGGTTAAAAAACTGCCATTTTTTTATTTGCTTCATTTGAGTTTCGAATTGTGCGGTATACGAAACATAAACAGTGCCAACCCATAAATAGGATCACTGGTGGACCAGTGTCTGGATGGGGCTCTTTCTGGAGGGGGGGGGGGGGAGGGGAGAGAGGATAAAGGGGGTTGTTCAGAGTGGAAAGCTCCAGGCACGGGGCTATTGAAAAGTGGTCGTAATTGTGAAGTGGTCAGATTTGCAGAGTGGTCCTAATTGTGAAGTGGTCACATTTGCAGGGTGGTCCTAATTGTGAAGTGGTCACATTTGCAGGGTGGTCCTAATTGTGAAGTGGTCACATTTGCAGGGTGGTCCTAACCGCGAAGTGGTCACATTTACAGGGTGGTCCTAATTGTGAAGTGGTCACATTTGCAGGGTGGTCCTATGTCGAGATTCCCCTGTATTGTAAGTAAAAAGCACAAAGGCCTTCTAAAACCCCTGACTATAAAGAGGAAATGTTATAAATAAATAAAATTGAATAAAACTTAAAAAGCAAACTCTAAATATATTTCAGTGTTCTTTCTTTTTTTCTTTTTTTTTTTCTTTTTTTTTGCCATTCAACTCAACCGCGTGACCAAAACACGGACTGCAGTCAACAAAAAAGAAATCAAAATGGCCGCCAGTCAGTCACGGCTCTACTTACCTTGTAAGCAGCATTCTGTTCCTCATCATCCAGAGATTCATCCCACGGTTCCTCTGTTCCTCCATCGGAAAACATGTTCCTTCCATATGCCGTTGCTAAGGACGTTCTCCTTAGTAACGACTTCGTTTTGGCTAGAGACGGTTCGTTTCGAATGTCAGACTTGTAGGTATTCTCTGCCGGCCGTCTCTCACAAACTACTCTCAGTCCTTCGAAATCAGACTGCAATCGAAAATATAAACCGAATGTGTAGATGTTGAGCATCAAGGATAACCCAACAAAGATTGCGAGAAGTGCATTGAATTTATTGTTATTATTATTATTATTATTATAAATGCAACAGTTTTGGCCGCGGTTCTTGCAGGTTTCCTCCGAGACTACGGGCGGTCGATCATCCGATTTTAGGACAGTCCTTTCCGAAATAATCCTGAGATTTTTCGTCGGAATACTGGTCCGTGTTTAGCGATGCACCCACTGTACTTCTCTTTGTTTAACGACATATTAGAACCCATTGTTGGCAAAAAAAGACGACTATATACTCCAAATATATCGCAGAAATTTTTTGTGATTGTGTGTCGTTATAGGCAGTGAAATTTCCCCTGATTTACATCATTTTTTGAAGTTGGAAAGTTTTTCTTTTATGTGGATTTGTGACAGTGCCTTGAAACACGTCACACAACCACTGAGCTCTGGTGAAAACTGTGACTTCACAAACACACGTTCCCACTGGTTTTGTTTTTGACAACAAACACATATTGACATTGCTATAAAAAGCCAGGGCCACTTGGTTCTTCTTCCCGTTAAGAGGAAGCTTTTATCTACAGTGTATTTTAGATAAGAGTGCTAGATATTGAAA
>OX457029.1:69534469-69570428 GCA_949752745.1 Protula sp. h YS-2021
AGATCATTGTATGAACTGTGGGGGTTGGTGGGGGTAGGGGGGAGGGGTGGAGGGACGGTGTGTAGTGGTGAGAGCATGAGTGAGATCATTGTATGAATTGTGGGGTGCGTGGGGGTAGGGCAGGGGAGGGGTGGAGGGACGGTGTGTAGTGGTGAGAGCAAGGGTCAGATCATTGTATGAACTGTGGGGGTTGGTGGGGGTAGGGGGAGGGTGGAGGGACGGTGTGTAGTGGTGAGAGCATGGAGTGAGATCATTGTATGAACTGTGGGGTGGGTGGGGTAAGGGCAGGAGAGGGGTGGAGGGGCGGTGTGTAGTGGTGAGAGCAAGGGGTAAGATCATTGTATGAACTGTGGGGGTTGGTGGGGGTAGGGGGAGGGGTGGAGGGACGGTGTGTAGTGGTGAGAGCAAGAGGTAAGTTCATTGTATGAATTGTGGGGTGGGTGGGGTAAGGGCAGGAGAGGGGTGGAGGGGCGGTGTGTAGTGGTGAGAGCAAGGGGTAAGATCATTGTATGAACTGTGGGGGTTGGTGGGGGTAGGGGGAGGGTGGAGGGACGGTGTGTAGTGGTGAGAGCAAGAGGTAAGTTCATTGTATGAATTGTGGGGTGGGTGGGGTAAGGGCAGGAGAGGGGTGGAGGGACGGTGTGTAGTGGTGAGAGCAAGGGGTAAGATCATTTTATGAACTGTGGGGGTTGGTGGGGGTATGGGAAGGGGTGGAGGGACGGTGTGTAGTGGTGAGAGCAAGGGGTAAGATCATTGTATGAACTGTGGGGTTGGTGGGGGTAGGTGGAGGGGTGGAGGGATGGTGTGTAGTGGTGAGAGCAAGGGGTCAGATCATTGTATGAACTGTGGGGGTTGGTGGGGGTAGGGGGGAGGGGTGGAGGGACGGTGTGTAGTGGCGAGAGCATGGAGTGAGATCATTGTATGAAATCGATGCTGCCTCCTTTCTGAGTTAATATACAAAGATATATATTTATCCAAATTATAATGAACAGTTCTCAAACGCATGCCAGAAAAAATACTATATTAATGATCAAGCCTTCCCTAAATTTGGTTCCCTGAAGTCGTGTGTTCCAAGATCAAATCTCTGTGTCCAACGCTCGGAAAAGAGGTAGTTGGGTTTTTCTGGTAGGGGCATGAGGGGGGAATTCACGGCATGGATTGAAATGTATGTGTGTGGAGGGGTGGGAGGGGGGGGGGGGGGGTTAGGATCCGTCGTAGCACCCGTGGACCGGGTGGCGGTGGGGGGGGGGGGGACTTGATATGATAAGGGCATGAGGAGATTTAGGGCATAGATTGGAAGGGTGTCGGAACATCTGTCATAGCATCCCGGGGGCGTCATAGCATGTCGGGGGCGGGGGGAGGGCGTGATAACATGCCTGGGGAGGGTGAGGGGAGGAGGGACACTTGGTATCAGATGTGTTACCATGTCTGTCAAAAAAAAAAAACGAGGAGAAGGAGGATAATTTTGAGGCTAATTATTAATATATATATATATATATATAGTTTTTTAAACGTTTTAGTTTACGCTATTTGACGTAGAAAGATGAAATATGGCTCACAGATAGGGGATGATGAGGTATCGTGGATTCCGCAATTTTTTTCGCCTTGACCTCAGAGAACGATTGACCATTATTTCAGAAACGATGTAATGACGAAGTGGACACGATGATGATGATGATGATGATGATGATGGTGATGGCAATGATGATGATGATGATGATGATGATGATGATGATGATGACGATGATGACGTGGACGTAATGATGTGGATATAAATGTGATGTGTATATGATGATGATGATGATGATGATGATGATGATTATGATAATGATGATGATATCACAAAGATAATGTGGATATGATGACAAGGTCACACAAAAGTTCACGGTCGTGAATTCGGTGCCCTTTTCTTTTGAACACGGAAAACACTTTCTCCTCAGACCCGCTAATTCATGGGAACGGTTTGAAATTTCCTGTGCATAGATTTGCACTTAGTGGTGAGGACATCATTACGTCATAAGATACGTCATCAAAACCACACGCATAATAAAACCACATCAGTATTATAAGTATTATGGCACCTGGCGCTTTCTTTCTGAAACGCAAAACTCAATACTTGTACAAATTTAACTGCAATCCGAGAGTAATTTGTTGGAAAATACTAGTACTCCAATACACATTATAAAATAATATAGTGTTATATAAACATTATAATTCTAGAACAACATTAGAATTCTAGAATAATATTACAATTCTAGAACAATTCTAGGCCAATATTATATTTCTGCAAAAGTAAGCAATATAAAAATGTAAGAAAAATATACATAAAATATACAAAAATACTAAAGTAAAAAAAGTCACACACACTGATTTAAAAGTCATATATAAAAAAGTCAATCAATTAATTGAATATTTGTTTGTGTTGACACTCCTATAAAGTTGATAACAATCTTCAGTAAACAATTTAAGCATAAACACCAGTGAGCTTGCTCTCACAAATATAGGACAAGGTCAAAAGCGCCAAAAATTGAAACTGCCTCTGCACAAATGCCGCAAACTTTTTGCCAGTTTTTGCCGATTTTTTATTCAAGATCAAAGGTTCTATGACGTTTGATACAAGTTGGCTTGAGGCAATGCGAGGGGGCGCATCGTCACTTCTCCATTATCTGCAACAGAAACAGTGACATGTCAACAGCGACGACGTCATATGTGACAGAAACAGTGACATGTCAAACAAAAAAAAAAAACAACGTCATATTAAGCAGTAAAATTTCAACAGGAGTGATGTAATGATTTGGGAAACAATAACATTTGAACACAAACAATGTAATGTTTAAAAACGATATTTCAACAGAAATGACACGTGTGGAGAAATAATAACACCAGCCTACGTCATCATATTTATATAAATTTAGTACAAGTAACGTTCTAGTCGGCTCTTGCTTTATAGTGAAAAACTACTGTAAGTACGTCCATACATTTTGAAACAACATATGTGTCACTTGAACTGAGTGCTATTTATGCAATTATTTGACTAGAACATTGCTATTTACTGAGTATATTTTTACCCATTTTGCGATCGCGTCCAAACACGGAGCTAACGGGAAGCGGGGGAAGCCTCTGTGACGTCACACTTCTGACGCTGCCAGTAGGGGACGATCTCAAGGACTGCCAACCGTCTGCTTTATCCACTTGCTCATGTTTCCTTGTTTCCTGTGATTTACGGCGATTGTAGAAACAACACATACATGCTATGACTGTTGCCAAGCAGGCTGCTATCACCGAGGAGACGGCTAGGATTATGACGTAACTGTTATCTGAGTCTTTGTGTTTAACTTTTGACGTGCTGTCTTCAAAGATTCCATTGGATTTGATAAGCAAAAATCCAGGGTCGTACATTATGTTTCCAATCCTTATCTGAAAATAAAGCAATAAATAATTGAACAAAATAAAAGTTAGAAAAGAAACAAACCTTTGAAATATAATTCCAACACCTCGTAATGGTTATAAGGAGTTTTTTTTTAACATTGCTATACAGGTAATTTGACAGTATGATGCTTGAAGAAGCTTAGTTACTGTAAAGCGAATCAATCGATCAATCAATCAATCAATCACATCGAATTGCAAAATTGTGCCATTGTACTATTCTTATCTGAGAAAGTACGGATGAATATTTAAAAAAATATAAAAGTCAAAATAATAAGAAATCTTAATAAGAGCAGAAAACACGGCACTTCACAAAGCTCGACAGCAGCCTTCATAAAGATTATGTGTGCATTTTGTTGATCAAATACCATAGTTCCTTTGCCAGTTCTTTGCAAATGTTTTTAAATATTTGCTTATAGCATGCCTTTAGATATGGGAAAATAAGTATTTAGATTCTGAGATCGATGTGCAAAGCAGCTTAACTACTGAAAAGCCGATCAATCAATTAATCAATCAATCAGTCAATCAATCAGTCAGTCAGTCAGTTAATCAGTCAGTAAGAGAGTCTATGATTAGTGCCCCCAGCAGCTTAACTGCTGTAAAGCCATCCAATCATATATCAAATTGCATTGCAAAACAACAAAATGTTACTTTTATTTGGTGTTTGACGTTGGTTTCTAATGAGCGGAAATCACTTGGCAAAATGCTACATTCCACTGATGCAGTGCTGAGCATGACCACGTGACATTGTGTGGTGCCCACGCTAATGTTGTAATCGTCTACAAGGGCTCCATCCATCAGACGGCTGCCCTGAAAATAGACCAATCAGAGACGTGAATTACTTGATGCAATCACGTGACATTATGTGATATCCATATAGTCATCAACAAGCGCTACATCCACCAATTGGAAATAGACCATCATGGACGTGGAATACTTGGTATGCTATGAGGACATTGTATGATATCAATGCTGATTTATAGTCATCAAAGTGAGCTCCACCCACCCATCGGCTGTCATAAAAATAGACTAATCAGACTCGAGAATTACTTGCTGTGATCACGTGACATTGTGTGATACCAACGCTTATGATATAGTCATCAACAAAGACTACATCTATCAATCGGATGCCGTTAAAATAGACCAATCGCTGACCTGAATTACTTAGAATCACGTGATATTTTATGTTGTTAATTATGATCTCATGGCATACTTCACGTCTTGAACTGTCCTTTAAATAGGCCAAACGCAACCAAAAAAAAAACGAAACAAAATTAATTTAACTGAGTATTTCAAAGTTAAATTATAAAACAACACGAGCTGATAGAGTAAGCGTAAATAATCAATTGCACATTAAGTTTGAGATAACTTACGTTTACAAGGAATGTTGTGATCATCGAATCCTGTCTCAGAACAATCGTGTCTTCGTTTATGGTTGATGTAAAGGGCCAAATTACAGGATTCTGTTCAACCTCTAATTTTCCTGACTGAGGTATGAGCGCTGATAGATTAGAATAGAATCTCCAGTGATCAAACACCACTCCGATGTTGATAGGATATGACAAATCAGAAGCCTCCCTTCTCTTTCGAGTCTCGTGCGTTATCCAATCAGAGAAGTCCGGAGTGAGGCACTGAATTACACTCTCATTAATAGGCTGACAATGCTAAAATGTTACAAAACACACCAATTATTTTCCTAAGCAAATAATTCCTCATTTGAGTTTGTAAAATCAGTCTCCAGTGCTCTTGTGTGATGATACCGCTAGAACATTTTTGTGGCTTTAAAATTGAACTATCCTAGCGTTTTAAACCGTACATTAAAATGTTCTATATTTAACCTGTGTTCGTAATACATATTAAAAGTTTAATATGGACAGACTGATTGAATTATGTTATCAATATCAAAATAAAACAGAAATCATACAAACCTGTGTGAGACGCGCCTTGCTGTCTGGACGATAAAACAAGATCGTTGTCGCCTGCGCAGACATGGCGTTTTCGACATCAAAGTACACGTGCACTCCTCCAGCAGCAAATACCTGCATAATGAAAGTACTCATATACTATGACAACAGATGTCATTTTTGATTTGTCAACCTAGCATAGAGTAGAGCATTGATAAAACACGGTAAAATTAAGGTGTACTAGTACTCAGTCACGGATGTCGGTAAGACAACAAAGTGCACGTGCACTGCCTTAGAAACAAATACCTGATGTATCAAGATGCTTGGACATGTTTTTAAAATATGAAAACACATTGTGTGAAACTGACAATTATAGGGAACACAATGAACCTCGATCAAACTGGAGGTGCACTATTACATTATTACTTTTTGTGGTAAAAAAAATCAATAACCATCAGTTCACAGATAATAGTTTTCAACGAGTGATAATTAAATGACCATAAATCATTAATATTTGAAAATTTGTTACTTTTTTTTTTAAATTTTGATCAGCGATCTAACCCACGGCATTAAGTTAACAAAAGAAATTTGAACACGTTTCAATATATTGCTTTCTTAATTAAGATTAAAAACCGAGACATGTGAATTATCAGGTCAGTGCCTTAATTAAGGTTAAAGCCAATAAAATTAAAGCTGATAGTCATTTTTGTTTACTGTTGCCACTCCATTCCAGATTCGAAACAAATTCAAATATGATACCCTTTGATCACAAGAGCAACTCTCTAACCAACTGAGCTGATATTTGTTTAATGTTAACGATCCACGCCAGATTTGAACCTGAGACCTCGGGATTACCAGATCAATACTCTATCAATACTCTAACTAACTGACTGTCACCTCGGGATCACCAGATCAATAGTCTACCAATGCTATAATTAACTGACTGTCACCTCGGGATCACCAGATCAATACTCTATCAATACTCTCACTAACTGACTGTTACCTCGGGATCACCAGACCAATACTCTATCAATACTCTAACTAACTGACTGTCACCTCGGGATCACCAGATCAATACTCTATCAATACTCTAACTAACTGACTGTCACCTCGGGATCACCAGATCAATATTCTATCAATACACTAACTGACAGTCACCTTGGGATCACCAGATCAATACTCTATAAATACTCTAATTAACTGACTGTTACCTCGGGATCACCAGATCAATACTCTATCAATACTCTAACTAACTGACAGTCACCTCGGGATCACAAGATCAATACTCTATCAATGCTATAATTATCTGACAGTCACCTCGGGATCACCAGATCAATACTCTATCAATGCTATAATTAACTGACAGTCACCTCGGGATCACCAGATCAATACTCTATCAATGCTATAATTAGCTGTCACCTTTGTTCGCTGGAGTTGCCGCACCACTGGATTACGGACCACTCTGAGGTTCTCTCTGGATACAAATCTGGGCAGTTCGTTCCAGGCTTGTAGGTAGACGACGACTGCTCCCTCTGCCGGCTGTCTAGCGGGCGTTGTCTCACAAAACAACATGCCATCCCGCACCCTTCAATATGTTTTCATATATTTATTGAGATGATCATTTTGATTATAATCGGGTGTCATTACTACAAGAGTATATGAGTTCCATTAATACTTGTCCTTGTGGATTTATTTTAGTAAATTAGAGAGCCTATTACACAGCTAGTTTTTTAATTTGGACTGTCAATGAAATATCACAATGCCTAAGGACAACGTGTAAGCTTGGTTATACAGAAAGCAGTCAACTATGCATAGCGCCGATATGCTTTGAAAAATTCCCGACCATTCTAAAAAGAAGAAACAACAGTAAATTCAAGCGTGTCCGTGATTCCTTTTAATTAATAAAGTTAGTAAGCTGAATATTATATTGCTTATTGAAGATATTATAAGAGTGCATTATGGTTACCAGGTGTCGATGAGTTTACAATGCACTCCTGCTAAAGTATGCACGCTGTCGGCCCTGACTTCGGTGGCGTTGGTGTCAATGTGTAGAGTTAGCACACCACCGGTCTGTAGCATGGAGGGCGGAGAAATACTCTCAATGACGATATCCTGGTGAAAACAACACGAATACTACAGGCGATAGCAGACTCTTTTCTAAGAGGATTATTGTGTGGAAAATGAAATCGTGGAGAGAGAACGACAGAGAGAAAAAAGAGAAAGAGAGATATGGAAAGAGAGAGAGAGAGAGAGAGAGAGAGAGAGAGAGACTGTGCAAATAAAAAAGTGAGAGAATTGTTTGAACGTAAGGAAGAGACAGAAGTCATTGAAACAAAGAGAAGCAAATAAGCAAAAAAGGTAAATAATTCACCACGAGGCACTGTAGTTCGCTTATAGCAGCAGAGGACTTTGTGACGGCGGGCAGACCGTTTTGGTTGTTAGGGCAACTTGTACATGGATCAAATCCATCTGCAGATTTATACGTCCCAATAGGACAGGGCATGCAGGTTGTGTTGTGTACGTCGGGACTGTAGCCGGGACTGCACCCATCTACGCAGCGTAAAAACACAATAAAATGATGATAGATAAATAATAATAACAATAATAACAAATAATAATAACAATGTGTTGTTTTGTTTCAAGATACGAAATGGCTATTCGCGCTTATTCATAAATTTCAAGTTAATGCACAGTTCTGTTTCCGGTTCATTTGTGCATAAACACATCTATCATTCTAATTCCTGCAGTGCAATTCGAGTATGCCCTTCAGGCATGGGGGTGCACAAGGTATTGAAAAGACACAAATTACAACTCTAATTGCAAAGAAGCGCAGCTCAATAACAATAAAACCTGCATGACCGTTGACTGGCTTAAAAAGATAAAAACATTTCCTGTTCAGTGGCAATAAAAATAAGTTATTCCTAGAATATGCAGCGTAATAATAAACAGCATCTAATAATCATTTCCTGTCTGTTAACCCAGTAAATCTTACTATACAGCTTTAACAAATGCTTCTATAATATATTATCCGTTTACCTGGCGTCAGTGCAAAGTAGATATGGTCTGCCATTGAAACAGCGCATTCTCGTATTGTCTTCACACCGGAAGTGAGGGTAGTGAAAGAGTCGGGGCAGGGTTGACAGAAGTCACTGATGTCACTGCTGTAGAAGCCTCGTGGACATGTGACACACCCAGGCCCTGCAGATGACCACTCAGTGCCCGGCGGGCAGGCTGTACCAGCACAGAGAAAACATCAATGCACTTCCCCTTAAAACCAGTTTATGGGCAGAACTGGGAAGACTAACATTTTCTTTTAAATTAAAAATTTTAATTCTATAAAATTATTTGCTTTTAAATTTAAACTATTTCGTTAAATTTAATTTAAATTATTATATTTCATTTTAAAACAAGCTCATTTACAGTACTGAGGAAATCAACATATTGTTGCTTCACAAGGTTATGTCATTAATGAGGAGGTCATTAGATGTTTCTTTTAAGTAGCCCTTGATAGATAATTCACTCCCCAATTTTTTACTTTACGCGCCCATGATTTTTCTTGAATGACTCGTAAACGGGGAGCGCCAAGTTTGATGAAATACTCCCTTTTAAAAGCAAATGAAGAGTGCATTTTATTAAGTAACCTCCTTTACTTACTTTGGTCAAAGAAAAGGTTGGCGTATGAGGCTGATTCTGGCATTTTCATATTGCAGTCAAGCACGGATGTTGAGCCTTCAATAGGCGTAGTGAATCCACGTGGACACATCATGCAGCTGTGGTGAAGGTCATTCTCGCGATAGGTTCCGTGTGCACAAGCCTTGCACATGCGCAATGCGTCATTCCATTCTGTACCCAAAGGACAGCTCCGTGCAGCTTTTAAAGACGAAACAACATTTTTGAAAGCATAATGTGAAATCTTTATATGCCTGGCAGCTGTTTGACAAAGCAAAGAAACATAATTTTTCTACTTGATCATTTAAAAAAGAGTAAAAAGTTTAAAGTATAAGAAAGATTATACCACTTCTATATATGAAATTAAATGCTTTTCTTATTATTACAAATATAACAAACGTGATGGGGTGGTTTAGACTTTATCAAATATACTGGAGAATGCAAGCATATAGTTAGTAAAAGACGCCAATTTTTAGAATAAGTAGTTAACTTCACCATCAATAAAACTTATGTTATATTTTCCAATCAAAATCTGCATCAGTATTTGTTTCCAAATTTTGTTTCACTCGAGAGCAGTACATTGCAAGGACATATATAAGACTGAATAAAATTCAAAATTAGTAAAAAAAAATAATAAAAACAAAGTATTCAATAAAAACTATAAAAGTGGGCTCATATTAATTTTTTCATATGACTACATTTAGGCTTACTTTGTCTATTTATGGTGCTTGCAACGACGTCATCAAATACTGGCTCATTGTCACACATAGTTATTTTATGTGCACCTTCGTATGTCGATGTTGTGTTACTTGGACACAGTGTGCATTGAGGTTCTGATATCGTGTCACGAAAAGTACCTATTGGACACGAGCGACAGCCGAGTGGGGTACGAACAAACTCTGTTCCTATAGGACACTGTATTTCTGAAACAAGAACCAATGTACTCTTTAGCTAATAATGTCACGAAAATTACCAATTGGACACGAACAAAGCTTATCCGGCAATATATTTCTGAAACATAAACCAGTGTAGCCTTAAGCTAATATTCAAAGTAGCCTGAAGCTTGAAAAGAATATGGTCATGCACTTAGAAACTATATAATCTTATGCTTAGATGTGGTGTAATCTTATAGATACAAACAATGTGGTCTGGTGCTAATAAATGAGTCTTATTCTTACAAATTGTACGGTATCGTGCTTAAGAAACAGCGAAGTATTATGCATAGAAAAAGTTCAAAGTCCTCTTTTTTGAAGCAATGTCGTATAACAGTTTTTTTTGCATTTTTCAGATCTGCTCTATAGTTTGAAGAGATAGACAGTGTTAATTAATTAATTAATTAATTAAATAATTGATTAAATAATTGATTAATAATTAATTAATTAAATAATTGCAAAATGAGTTTTACCGGACTTACCTTTGCCTATGAAATAACCATTACATTAAAGAGAATCCCAAGTTCCTCGTTTGCCAGCAATAATAATAAATATTGAATAATATCAATCGATCTTGAAAGTCAGTGTTGATAAAAGTAACCTTTCAATCATCTTATAATAGGAAGATATACGATTTGATGCTGAATAATTAATTATAAAACTGTAATATTTACACTGACCATCCTTTAGAAGCAGACGATTAATCGCGCTTAAAACGAGAAATTCTGCTATGCAAGTTTCTGGATACATCGCGCCAGCAAATATCGTCGTTGATCCAGATGGACACGTGATACACTCTCCATCCATCCAGTAGTAACCGGAAGAACACTTCACGCAGCCGGACACATCCATTCGCCATGTTGTACCGCGTGGGCATTCCACTACCAATTAAAGAAACAAGAAATAACTAGAGTGCATATGAACTTTAAATCAGATATTTCTGAACGGCTTAACGCCAAGCTGAGGTTCACACCAGATATATAACTTTTTATTGCTACTTTTGTATTCTATTTATGAAACAATAAGAATTATATAGTTCGGTCTTCCTAAATGTCCAAATAGATATCACAAAGGAGTACATAATATGCATTAGTACAGAAACCTTTCGTGAATATGTTATATTTTATATGTCTTTTTATATATTATGGATCCCGGAGAATGACTGAAGGCGCAGCTGCCAGTGGCAGTTACATTTTATGCAATTCCAATATCCAAGATTTGAATATGTGCTCTATGCATACGCAATTGTGATAGAAGAGGAAAATATTCAAAATATTCAAAAATCTCGTTAAAATACGGACAAAAAGAGGTTTCAAAATAAAAAGTATATTAAATATAGAAACACAGATAAGATAGCTACAAAAAAACCAAAAGGCAACAACAAACAAAAAAGTACAACAGGAAATACAAACGTACTTGGATTAAAGGTATTAACCACGTCTGGCCTATCAAAGCAAGCGCTCACGTCAGTAGCTCCCTTTTGCAGTGTTGTCTGGGAATAAGGACACGGCACACAGTGGTCGTGGGGCGAGTCATGTGACTTGTACATACCAATGCGGCAAGCCTGACATTCCTCGTTGTCATTAAAGCGTTCTCTTCCCGCCGCACATTTATCTGAAATAATTATTTCACATTCTTGTTATCTAAAGATTTTAGACAGCTTACATAGGCTTATTCTCAGCTCTGCTTTGAAACTCCAAATTTGCAGTGCTTTACTGTTACTTTCTAAGCCCCTCTCCTAAATAATCAATCTAAAATAATGGTATAGCAATATGAAATGTAAATAATACAAAATCATGGCCTTGACAAACAGATAAATGAGCTAAAAATTAAGAAGTATTTTTCTTGGAATAATACTATAGCGCATCTTTTGGGATAAAATGGGATCCCTGATATTTGAAAAGTTTTTCAGCAAATACAGGATATCGTTGTGTTAAAATCATATGTAAAGTAACAGGCTAGATTTATAAAAAAAAATAGTAGACCCACTTGAAATGAAAGTATTTGTGATACATACATTCAGACATTGCTAAACTTAGAAACATATATGACATTTAACATTTTTGATTGATGGAAGTTGTTACCTATGCACTGGCTCTTGTCAGTGGCAGCCTGTGTATTAGTGGTGGTTCCTAGAGGGCAAGGCAGACAGGCGTAGTCATTACTGCCCGGGTTGTAGGTACCAAGGGGACATGGTCGACATTCCTCCACGCTGCCATACCAGTGATGTCCTGCCGGGCAACGCGCTAAAATAAATAAAATGTTAGCTATGATTATACATTGAAGCTCAAGTAGAATATGGTGACATTTTGATTTTTACCAGGATAATGATTTATTGTGGTGTCTTTGGCAAAAACAGTCGTATTATTGACTCTCAAGAGGGATATTACTATGATAAGTAACTTTCTAGTAGGCCTTGCTAACATACTGGCGATTTTAAGGTACACGATGACATAATAATGTACACATTGACATGGTTGCATTAATCTGTCATTAATGCTATCATTTTGCATAACCACGTTTATTAGGAGACATCAGGATATGATGATTACAGCAGGGACATAATGATTGCTATCAGTGGAAATAACCATGTCTATGGAAGACATCAGGGCATGACGATTACAGGAAAGACATGATGACTGCTGTCATTTAGTATAACCACGTTTATGGGGAAACATCAGGGAATGATGATACCAAGAAGGGTATGAGGGCATGATGGTGACATACCACTGCAAAAAGTCGAACTAACTTGTATTACTGATTTCAACGCTGCAATCGTCAATAGAAGTTGATCCAGTATCCAGGGTCACCATGCCAACAGGACACATCAAACATACGTCACTGTCGCCAGGCTTGTAGAAGCCGACACCACACGGGCGGCATTGTGACGTAGCATCCAAGTATTCACCCGCTGGGCAGCCCAAAGCTTAAACAAGTCACACACGTAAATTGCATAATTACTAGACTATAGAAGGTAGTATCAAATATACTAATAATGCACTCAAAATATTAGTACAGTATACAAATATACTTAAGTATACAAACAGCAAAGTACATAACACAATGCAATAAAATACATAGTAATGCACATACAGTATAATATAATACGTAATCATTATTGGAATCGATATCGTTGATTTTAGTGCGAAAACCAGATAAACAAACAAAAATAGAGAAAGTCTGTTTTTAAGCATGTTGCAGACACTAACAGCAGTATTCATTGTTCGTGGTTTCTTTTGTAGAAATGGATGAATAATGCGTCTCAACACGGCTGCAGAGAGGGGGAGGGAAGGGTTGAGAGGGGGGCGGGCGCTGGTAGTTTGGTGATGGGGGGCGGGAATTCAAACATCTTCATAATTCATGACTTCCTCCAATGAATCACTCTATTTTCTGTCACGAATTTCGTGAACAACATGTCTATACCACCCCTCTCCCCCTCCTCCTCCTCCTTCCCAACCCCACTCGCCATCACCACTGATACAGTGTCACTTTCTAACCCCCTTATCACGAACCAAATATAGAATCAAGCGATTAATAAGTTGTCATTGTAATTTTAAACAGCCGTAAAACAGCAGCAAGTTCGTGCCTAACTTACAAATAAGACTTCACAGAAATAAAAAAAAAGCGTTCGTAACTTGCTATATTTTGTTTTGTTACACGTTGTGTCGTACTGCATTCATTTTGAATATCTATTTTTAATATTGATGTCACTGACATCTGCATTCTGCAATTTCATATATTTTATTATTTCATGAATCTATGCAGATCTTCGTTGCTGTGCAAATGATGTTATTACACCTAAGTGCGTGAATGTCTTTCTCTCTCTGAAGTCACAGCACACGGAATTCGTGACTAATAACGCTTTACATCAGTCAGGGGCATTCATTTTTGTTTGTCTTCTTTTCTCGGAAATTTTACATGACACTGCGACCTGTCAGTACAGTGTTTATGGTGAAATGCATAATTTATTTAAAATATCTATTTTTAATATTCAGATCCTTAATATCCTTTAACTTAAATACTATTTAGTTAAAACTTGACTCTGTGAAGGACTGTGTTCATATTTAATTTACCTACCTCATTAATTCATTATAATAATTTTAGGCTTTTAATAAATCTATTTCGTGATACATTCCTTACACGCAGTAGAACAGAGAAATATCTATTCATTTACACTACAAAGCTATACAAAAATAGAAATTAAATTGTATTAGCATTGATATTGATCACACAGTATGTATTATTTAATCTGAACTATATAGCAGACTCGATATTGCAGCACACCGTATTTTATCAAATTGTGAAGAAAAGTTATCACTATATGTAAAATATATCTGAGAATGCCAAATCCTATAATTAGAGATTTTTTCTCATTTCTCCTTTCAGTATGCACAGAAATCATATTTTTCTATTTTATAAACTAATAATGAACTGATATAATTGTTCATGTAGTCATTATTGGATCAGTTATCCCTTCACGAGAGAATTTGTGTTTTATGATTATTGACAGTTATTGATATGCTTCATTTTTTCATCTTTGACCACCATTTTCTATGCTTATTTTCAAATATTTGACAAAAATTGTTCTTGTGTGCCATTGCCACAACCAATACTTTGCCTTTACAGAAACATCAGTAGCTTTAGAGCAAAATTATAATTTTTGGCAATTGATATATTAATTTCAATTTATGGTTGTTGTGTGTTTGAATATCATTTTATTATTTCTTGTACATATTGAAACAAATAACATATGAAATTCAAAATTTAAGAATGTCACGCCTTCATGAAGTTTCGTTTAAAGAAGAGTATAAGACTATGAACAAGATTGTCTTTTTACAACTTACCACAGTTGAAATACGATACCACAAAAAGAAGGGCTATTCCTAATCCTTTGTTATCCTCCATGGTGCCACAGATCATGATTGCTATGTTTAACACGTTCAGATTTCACAATTTTAATCACAACTCATTCAAAATATATTTTAAAAAATTGTCTTATATTAAATATAGATCCGTATCGCGTCACTAAAACAAAACAATATCCTTTGTTGTTGTTGTTGTTGTTGTTGTAAATAAATACCCTGTCTATTTATTTAACACTGGGGAATGCAAGCATTGTAAACATTGTTTGAAGGGTAGATTGTATTTAATTTTCGATGTTTCTTGCAACAACAGGAAGCCTACACAAACATGACCAGTGTATTAATCATACGTTATTGGTTGTTGTATCATATTCTGTTTTTTGTGATTGTCTTTTGTAATGTCACAAAAGACCGCCTTAGTAACCCCATGAAAGCAACACGACACTTTGCTTTTTATTACTAATGAATAGAACATCACGAATAATACAGCCTTATATTAGGTTAAAAAGCATCATCGATGCTATATTGATTGCATTCATTGCTTTCTGCATTTCCAGCGACACGCAAACCAAAGGCATTGTAACTATTCAATCAATAAGGCAACAGTCTGCTACCCTATTCACCCCTCCCACTCCCACACTACGCTTCACGCCTTATACCAATCAATGGTTCAATAAACCCATACACTAACCAACCTGAAATAACCAATTATGGTAACATACGTTTATGCGAGCTTAGTCTGTATCAAACCTGGTTTAATTTGACATGCGTTTATATTTTTAATGGGTTAATGGATGTTAGAATTAACGAATGACACTCTCTGCAGGAAGTTCTATTTGAAATAAATTCCTTATTGCAATTTAATTCTCAATTTTGGGCGGCTGTTGTCCTTTTAATATTTGTATTTGAGTGTAAAGTGAACTTAAACCCAAGAGTTTGGTAGGAAGATTCAGGACTGATATTTTAGAATAATTACATAAAACTGAGATTTAGGATGAGCACAGAGAGCTGATACTTTAGAATGAGGAAAGAAAACTCAGATTTTGAAACAAGAACAGAAAACTGATAATTGAAATATAATTATCTGAAAATAAATAAATGTTGAGTCGCAAAATTCCGACGTTGGAGTGATAAGGGGCGTTTGGTATTATTTGTGTTATCCTGTGTGTTCATTACAAGTTAAAGGGGTTAATTTCCATTCAGTGCCCTTCGTTGCCCATAAAAGAGCAGGGAGGGAGATGTCTTTTAGAACTGCACTCAGAATTCAACGTTTTAAAAAGTTAGGAACACACATAATTACTAATTTCTACGTAAGTGCTACCCCTCAACACAGCTTGAAATAGACATTATCACCCAGGTTAACCGCATTCCACGTTTATTGGTAGGATTTATGTAGCCACTAAACACTCTTGTATCAAACTGAAAAATTCTAACTTTTCTCCTGAGAGGTAGAATTTGCCTTTTTTCCCCTTCGTCCACTCCAAAACACAACAATACAAATGATGTGGATTTTAACAAACGTCACCTCAGCAGTTTATGGAAAATCAGTGCTTAATTAACTAGTGATTAGACAATACCAACGATATGGATTCCTACAAACGTCACCTCAGCAGTGTATGGAAAACCAGTACTTATCTAGTTGGTGAGTAGACAATACCAACGATATAGCTTCCTACAAGCGTCACCTCAGCAGTCTCTGGAAAACCAGTGCTTATCTAGTTGGTGATTAGACAATATAGTTGACAATACACGAGACCATATACTTCTTGTACAATGCTCATTTTCTAGTTCATGATCTTGGCATGCTGTGCAAGTATCATGCGGTGTATATGGTTCCACAATGCGCTGTTTCAGTGTTAAATGCAATGCATTCACAATCCTTAATAGACCGTAACCCTACCTGGCTTGCATTGAGTGGTTGCATAAACTCATTGTAAACAAATCTATAAAGTTTTTATATTTTGTCTTGACTATACAGATTCAGCGGTACTACAGCTTTATAGCTCTTATTAAGAAAATAATGATTTTTATGTAAAAAATATGACATTTTTACAGGTTTATGCAATTGCAGTGCTTCGGGGGGAGAGGGGAGGGGGGAGGGGGGGAGGGGGAGGGGAAGGGGGAGGTGGGCGCATATTGTGTTACTGGAAGGAGCAATGTTTACTTGCACACACATTTCTCCTCCCAGTGGCCTCATTCACAAAAGTTAACTTTTCGTTAGCTTCTCCGTTAGCAGAGCTTTCCAAAAAGTTAATTAATTAACTAGATTTTTTGCTATTTCCATTTCATCTAAAATTGCGAATCTGATTTGGCTACAATGGACGATTCTAACTGTCTGGTTTAGAGTTATCTGTGCAGTTAACTTTGTAAATATCGAGGTTTTTATAAAGTTAACTGTCCAGTTAACTTTCGTTCAAACGGCGGCAGGCCCTTATTCTTTTACATAATGACACTATTCCTCAACTACTTTCAAATCTATCAACGGGATTCAACTTTAATCAGTTCAAAACAATTTATTTGGTAAATAAATATAGCATTTAAATTCACTGATATTGATCATTACATTTTTTATTTTAGTTATATTTTACCAGAAGGATTATTGCCTAGGCAATCTCACTTGGTAAGTTTAAAACTGGCTGTTCGCAATACCTTCTCAAACCAATCGATAACTGTTCAATGCTCAACTAATATCTTAACAATTGTGTTAGTAATACAACTTAATAAATTCATAATTATTTATTTATGCAAAAAGTTGTTTCTCTAATAATTAGGTTACTTACACCTCGTATCTAAAGAGTTTCTTAGTGCCAATTTTTGGCGCAGAAGCCACAAAGAGCGCATCACTTTTATACACAGCGCTGATTGGCTTGTTCGGCTGTGGTTTTAACTGTACGACGTGCCACTCCTTTGTGACGTCACGCAACTGAAGTCTATCGTTACCTAGGTGAGCTATGAGCAGCATGTTGTTGCTGTCAATTTGACATATATACGGAGATTTGAATGTGACCTTGTCGCCTTTTTTACCCTCTTTATTAAGCAGCTGACCAGAGTGGGACAGGGTGTAGATGCAGTTATCGTTGTAGCACGCCAGGATGATCTCACTGCTGTTGACAACAAGTGTATGTCTGTGACCTCCGTCACACGGTGTATTGATGTCAGTTTTCTTTTGCCAGTTACGTGTTTCGTACACGTGCACACGCGAGTCGTCCTCACATGCGGCGAACACATGGCTGTCGTGGAAATAAATACCGTAGAATTTGCCCCTGGTTATGATTCTTTCTCTCTCGCCTACGTAAAAATATGCAATTAATTTACCAATCCTTGCACATATAATATAGACTAGTAACATTATATTTGCTGTTTCCTGTCAACAGAATACGCGCCAATGATAATGAAATTGCCCTCCAGTGATACTAAATTTACTGTTTCTGTAGCATATAACACAGGCTGGTAATAATTAATTTTTCTTTGCCTGGAAACCACATTAATTGCAATCAAGCATTGGCTTCGTATAGACAAGGCACTATTGCTAATCAAGCATTGCTTTTGTATAGAAAAGGCACTGGTGACACTACAGCATTGCCTTCGTGTAGAAAACACACTGTTGACAATTAAGTATTGTTTGCCTACATATATATTAACAAAGGACATTAAACATTAAATACTAAGTATTGCCTACGTATAGAAAAATCACTAGTGACAATCAAACATTACCTTCGAATAGAAAACACACCGGTGTCAATTAAGCGTTCCTACTTATAGCATATACAACGGCAAGCAAGTATTCTAGTATTATTGTGTAGAACTAATTCACTGTTGCTTCCGTGTAGAATACAAACTATAAGCAATTGATATGCTGCTACATGCAAATAGTATACACACTGGTGGCAGTTAATATTCTAATATTATCCAAGCGTGACGTCACACACGTGCGTCATAGGTGGCTTCTAAGATTTTGATTGACTCTTTTCATGTCATTCAAGAACAACAAGTTTTTAAATTATATCTCGATTATATCAGAATCTTACTATTTTTGTGATAAATATTATGAGGATCATTTACTATTTAATGCTAATACGCTGTATCGTTATTATGATTATGATTATTATTTTTATGTTATCATTATGTGTTGTACTATACAATACCTGTATGTGACAGTAGGTAAAGTCCGTTTTGTGACGCCACAACCACAGAATCACCTACGTCTGCCATCCCTCGCGTGTAACCCATGTCCCCAGCGAGGACGTGACGTAACTTTGTGAGAGCCACGTCGTTAAACACACTGATCCCGTCACCTTGGCAACACCATATTTCTCCGTTGATTTCTTTAATACAATGTGGCCAACCGGATAGATTCGCCTCTTTCCTTGTACTGTACAGTGTAGACGGCAAATCTTGCAAACTAATTGATTCTTTTCCAGACCATTCTCTCTTTATAATAAAATAAAAAAGTATTGTAGTCATGTTAATATTTATACATTTTCAGCATTATAGACAGAAGCGTGTATTATTTATACTGTAAATACGAAAGCAATGATTTCCGGATTGCTAATGCATTTTATATTATATTATATATTATATCATGGCTTCAAAAGATTCGTGTGTCTTGTGTACACAAACGCGTTTAAAATTTGTTTTTCTCAGTGGGTTTAAACTCGTGTACTGTTTATTAATTATTAATTCCTATAAAAAGTAACAGCATTGCGGCACCAGGACAACGCATAGCGATGTATTCGTTGTTGCGAAATGCATTCGAGTCATAAATGGATTTGTAAAAAGAAACAATGTTGCTGTATAAAAGGGCTTGTACAAGATTTATGCATCCAGCCAATCCTCTGTTGAGGCTAACTTTTTGCAGACATATCAATGTCACAAATTATATTACAAAATACCTTTTGTCGTCTTGGTCTAGGTGTGGGTTTAGGTCTGTAAACATGAATTTCTAATTGAATAATTGATTAATTATTTGAATATTCCAAAAATTAGTTAATATTTACCTCAAACATGATCATTTCACGATTGTGTCATAACTCTGACAGGTCACTTAAAACATGATCATTTTGCGATAGTGTCACAGCTATGACATGTCACTCCAAACACGATCATTTCATGATTGTTTCACTGCTATGACATGTCACTCCAAACATGATCATTTTGCGATAGTGCCATAGCTATGATATGTCACTCCAAACATGATCATTTTTAGATAGTGTCAAGACAGTACCATAGCTTTGACAGCTATGACATGTTTCCTGCCTTTACATTGAACATGATAGCAAACATTATGGTGACCTATTATCTCTGTATTTTTGCCACCAACTGATAACGAATTTTTACCGATTGCTTGACTCTTAAGCTCATCACTGTCCGTACTTTTAGCGATATTTTTTTAAAATAAATTTTGTTCTTTTAACACTTGGAAAATTAAGCAGAGGAAAGTTTTTTTCATTAAAATATTAATTAATTAATTTAAAAGTTTTAAGCTGTTTGTTAAACAAACGTCTCAGTAAATTTACTTCTTAGCATACAAGATTGTCATAAAGTATACGAACTTCTTTTATAGTCTTTCAGATCATTAGAAAACATCATAGAGGATAAAAAATGCTGTCTTAATTACAGTATCGAAACTTGAATGGCCTACATTGCTCATTGTAAAACGGGATGGTTTACCTTTCCTGTTCATCTGTTTGTTTGTCTCCTTGTCTGATTCTTCGTAATTCTTCTATCTGTCTATCCTTTATACTTTGCTCCTGTAACAGCCGTTTATTGGTTTCTCTTAAAATCGTTAATTCACGAGCCATATCCTCCTCCAAATCACCCATGCTCTGCAGTGTCGCCTTTATTTCCTTTCTCTCAGCTCTCAAATCTCTGATTTTTCTCTTCAGAACTTCTGCACTCTCCTGATCATTTTGAGATATTGGTTGTGACGTCATTTCCTCCATCTCGCTTTTCAGTGATGCGTTTTCCTGTTTCACATTTTCCAAGGTTTCTTCTTTCTTCTTCAGTATTGACTTGAGGTCTCTTTTATCTGATCGCAGAGATTCGATTTCTTCCTTAAGAGCTGACACGTCATCAGTATTGAATCTCTCAAGATCTGGTTTTCTTAATCTATTTCTGAGAACTGATAAAAACATGCATATCGCAAAACGCACAATTTATGTTTTGTGTTGATACTGTAAAGGGCCGTTAGAGGCAGCATTTTTTTTTTTTGGGGGGGGGGGTCCAAGTTTATGGATAGAAAATAAAGTATATATATTATTTTTCAACTAACACTGGTACAGGGGCTGCTTTTGTATCAACAAGTGGGGTTTTTTTCTGCGTAGAAGAATATTTTTCGAACCGGTAGTTTTTATTTCGGCATGCAGGTTCGTTGGATTCGACAGAAATAACATCCTTTAGTTTTCTAGTTCACTTCAGAGTAATTTTCTCTCAAGACTGTGCGTATATTGAATAAACTCGTATTGATAGTGTTTTCTATTACTGGTTTAAAAATGAGACATTGCAAATCTACATCCAGTTTGAATTATAATTTACGTAAGGCATACCTCTTGACAGTTTGGTTTCCTTGACGGGCTGCTCTGACAGTTGGTCTTCAATTTCTTAAAACACACCAGAGGATGGTCAATAAATTGCAACACTGATTCAAAATACCAAAGTTCTGAACAAAAATACTCTAGTACTGATCTGAAATACTGAAACTCTTTACAATACATATGTACTCCAAAAATCACACTTTCTACTGGACATATATTACTAAATTTTACTGACGTTACCAACATTGTTATCTAGATTATTCGATCAACTTTAAGACACCTGTCATTTCCTCATCCACCTCTGTGATATTCTTCCTTTCAATGCTCCTAAATTTGGTCATGTTGAAAATGATGCGTTTGACCCTGTGCGTGACCTTGTCATCGGTGTACTCGTATTCTACGGCTTTAGGCAATGACTTCCGGTTCCTGTGGTTTTCTATCATTTCTTTGCCGATTTCTACAAAGTGGTTGTTCTTTCTGGATTCAACTGTGACGGAGGAAGAAACAAAATATTGTAACTTGTTTTATCTTCATAATGCCTGTATAAAAAGAAGCAAAAAATGACATTTAATGGGAAATAAATAAAGTCTTTACTCGGCGCCTAAGTCCCCTAGCCTGCGAGTATTTGGAATTATAGGAATACAGTATTTGGATAAGATATAATTTAGTAAACTGAAACCAATATAAAAGGATACAAGGAAGGGCGAAAAAACTGGATAGGAATAACAGCTATCAGTAAGGGGAACAGGCCCAACCCCCCCCCCCCCCCGACCGAAACCTCCCCGGCCCTAACCCCCCCGTCAAACCCCCCCCCCGACTAGAACCCCCGGCGGCCTAAGCCCCCCCCCCCCGACCCAAAACCCCCCGGTTCTCAGGTCTATTTTATATTTTGTAATTGCGATACATCCGCGTTGTTAATTACACTTCAAATGCCCATTGAAGAGACCACACGGCGTTTAAAATTGCAATTTCCGAACCACTGAAGGAATTGATCATCATTATAAAAGAAATTTCATACATCCATTGATGATGGCACTCAGTTTTTGAAATTGCAATGGCTCTTGCAATGGCTCTTACGATTGATGAGTGTGTACATATTAAAAATTGCAATTCATATGCCGGTTGCGAGATCAGTCGAATTTACAAATTACAATTTCTCTTGAGGTAGATGTAACTTATATCCATTGTGATTCACTTGAATGGGTAATTTAGTGAC
This sequence comes from Protula sp. h YS-2021, assembly GCA_949752745.1. NCBI lineage: Eukaryota > Metazoa > Annelida > Polychaeta > Sabellida > Serpulidae > Protula > Protula sp. h YS-2021. The sequence continues at coordinate 69,557,012 of OX457029.1, forward strand.
CCAGATTGCTGTGAAAAATCACGCTACCATCATGGAATATATCACATCTGCTAAAGGGAATCCAAAGATATTGTACCAAGAGCATTTGTACGTAAAGGAAAAAATTCTAGCAAATGGCTATGTTTCGTAAGAGTGCGAAAAGATGCGCCAGAACAAATTATCATTACACATTTTCTTTGAGAACGGCGGGGGGGGGGGGGGGGGGTTTGGGTCGGGGGGTTTAGGCCGCCGGGGGGTTTTAGTCGGGGGGAGGTTTTGACGGGGGGGTTAGGGCCGGGGGGTTTCGGTCGGGGGGAGGGGGTTGGGCCTAGACTCATCAGTAAGTATTATGAGTTCTTAAGACTGAAAAATGCCTCGTTTTATGCAAATATAACTTAAAATATTTATCTTTTTTAGTTATTAGTAGTATTATTTATTGGTTCTGTGATTAAATTGTATTTTAATTTACTGGTACTGAATCTGGTATTTATTGATGCAAGTATTTATTTGTTCTGTCATGATATAGCACTACCTTTATCGGTACTTGTATTTATTGGTACTTCTATTTTTAGGTACTGTCATTTATTGGTACTGTCATTTATTTGTACTGTCATTTACTGGCAGAATCATATGTTAGTTTTAGTATTTATTGGTATTATCATTCATTTGTGCTGCCATTTACTAAAGTGTCCTTTGCACCTGAACTTGTAAGAAAATTTATTCGAGTAAGCACGTTCATTATTAAACTATAGTTCAAGAGATTATAAATGATTGCATTTACCTGATAAGGGGACACAGTCATTTTTATCTGGTCCAAATGTAATAACAACAGCAAACACGAGGCCCAATGCAAACACGTCGACAGCAGCTGTGAACTTTAGCCCACTTTCTAATTCTGCCCAGAAATCGGGAGCCATATAAGAAGGCGTTCCGCAAAGTGTATTCATCTCTTTTTTGGAACGGAAGACAGTGGACAGTGATGCAATCAGTCTCTCTTCATACAGCTTTGACATACCGAAATCGGTGACCTTGACAATGTCTTCGTTGCCTTCGCGTTTCATTAGAATATTTTCTAGTTTGATATCGCGGTGGATGATGGCGGGGTCCTGTGTGTGCATGAATGCTATAGCACTTGCCGTTTGCTGCATTATTTTTATCTTAGCTACTAGATCAATTTCTTTCTTTTGTTGTAAATACATTTTCAAATTCTTTAAATCGCAATACTCCATGAAAATCCAGAATGACGTCCTACCAGTCACGTGATCAATGACCTTGACAATGTTGTCATGGCGGAGTCTCCGCAGCAACTGCAGCTCTCTCGCCGCCATGCATCGCATCTCGTCGGTGTCGTGCATAATTTCTTTGACAGCCACATCTTCTTCCGGTTTTTCTCTATGTACAGCTTTATATACCATTGCAAATGCTCCCTTTCCCAAATGAGGCCACGTGGTCACAGTATAATCCCCAATGATACAAGTTGCCGGAGCAGGTTGTTCGGCCATTTTGTTTTTAAGCCTTGTTAAAAATTGCTAAAAGTCAGGCTGTTACATTTATATGCAAAGGCGTATTCGTATCCTTACAAATATGTAATATTATCTTTAAAACATTACTGGGGCAGAGATCTTTATCTATTATTGGAATCCACATTATTTCTATTTCCGATATGCTGTTCAATTTCTCTTTCTAGATCTTAAGACTGACCTTTAGCTTGTGTTTATAATGATATCTATGAATGTCAATTTCATGTTATGAAAATGCATTATTGTTGCTAGATATTCAAATATGCTAAATCTGGTGTTGGATACGCACAATGTTCTTGTGTATACTTAGATCAGAATCATGCCAAAAAAATACTACCCCTGGGCGGCGCACTACTTATTGAATTTTGCACTGGCATAATGCGTCGTAAATTCTTTTCAGTAGCGTACGATTTAACACTTGAGCACTGATAATAATGTAACTGGAATGGCAGTTACGTATCAACTCCTAATGTATTATATTATATAAATCTATTATATCATATGTTTTATATATAATATGTTACATATTTTATATTTTCTCAATATTTCAAACATTAGATATCCTTTGTAATGGCAGTTGACGCATCCTGTTCTTGCCCCTCGGCTTGAATTAGAAATTCATTGGAAATAGATAATTTTATTACAATTTCTCACACACAAAGCTTTACTTGAAATTAACTATCTTGTAAAAAGAAATGATAGAAAAAAACTAGCAAATATCAACAAAATTTTGTCAGAAACACATTCACTTGCTAGCTATTATAGGAGCTGAGTAATATGGGAAACATCGTATGATGGCTTTCTAAACTCAAGATGTTGCATGTTGAAGGCAAATTAGAAATTTGATGTTTTTGATTTATCATTTCCTTATAACTTGTCCCATAAATTTTATACTCGAAACGACCCCTGAATGAGAAAGATCCGAAAGTACGAATTGGCTTATTCTGTTGTTTTATTGTTTGTAAGAATGTCTTTTTTAAACAATATCCTTATTTTATCAAGTCAAGATGCATCATATACATAGTTTAAAATTCTATCATATACATATTGTCAGGACATCGTTATAAATAGAAACACGGCAGAAAACAACTTCCGGTGAGAGTTCTGTTTGCCTATATATCGAACTCAACGCTGGTTTGGAGTATTTAAAAGAATTGCATATTACTTTAATGTATAGTAAGTCTTTCAGTGTAACAGTATATATATATATATATATATATATATATATATATATATATATATATATATATATATATATATATATGTGTGTGTGTGTGTGTGTGTGTATGTATGTATATAAAACAAATAAAAACAAGGCAATATTCTGTTTAATTTCTTCTGCTTTATTCATTTATGTTGCAATAAATATTGTCGCCAACAAAACAAATAACTTACAATATACTTACGCATTATTTCGTTTTCAATTGTTTTTACATTATATAGCAAATTTTACAAAATGAAAAACATGTCTAACTTGCTCCAATGCGTACCTTACATATTCGGTTAAGGATAGTGTTTTATTATGGAATAATAGCGTTAGCATGTCAAAGTTCTGCTAAATAACTAAAAACTAAATAAATGTTTAAAGTTTTCTATTAATTAAAGTTAAGTGGCAGTACCGCAGGGTAAAAAAAATCACCGAAATTAGGAACGGTTCAATTAGTTTACAGAAATCACAACAGAGTAGTGGTTATTTGTCATCCCGTCGAAAAATCTGCCTTTTATTTACAAAATCCAAACATAATTTTTCCGTTCTTTCCGCCCTCCCCCCCTAACCCCCACCATCTGTTCCCATCACATAAATAAGAAAGGCATTATCACATTATATAATATCAATCCAAGTACGAATATATTTTTTTTTCAATTTTTTGACTGGAGGGTTGGTTTTTGACCTGTAGTAGCTTGTAACAGAAGAAATTTGAGTCGCAGAATGACAACGCATGTCTGCATGATATAATATCAATCTTTAAAAAAATATCTAAGGTTATCAATCACCTAACTGGGAATTTAAATATTATCAAACATCTAAACAATTACATGTACCTGACAGCACATACAAGGTCAAGAGCAAATAGTTGGCTTATTTAAAATACTAACTTTTCCTCTGAATACTCCTATGTCTTATTGTAATTGTCAGACAATACAGTTTAACTTGGTAAATTTCGGTTTTGTAATTAATATCCTGCTCTTTTATATCTGTTAAGTATTGATGGATTTCTGACAATACTCGTAGTTTTTGTACTCTCTCCAAGTACTGTAAGTACTGCTACCAATATGAGTAATATCACTCTAAGGACCGTTGACTACAGGAATTTACCATCAACATTGCATGCATACACCGTGTAATGTTGACAAAGCTGCAGGATGTTGTCACCAACGTTGCATGGGCACATCGTGCAATGGTGACATGACAACAATATGTTGTCACCAACGTTGCATGGGTACATCGTGCAATGGTGACATGACTACAGTATGTTGTCATCAACATTGCATGCATACACTGTGTAATGTTGACATAGCTGCAGGATGTTGCCATCAGCATGGCATGGATACACCATGTAATGTTGACATAACTGCAGGATGTTGTCATCAACATTGCATGGGTACATCGTGTAATCATACACACTACAGGAGCACCATACCGCAGTCATTGGGGCCGTAAATTTCCTTTCTTATTGTCTGGGGGTCACATGTCATATTTCTTTTAGGAAAATATTTTCCTGGACTTAATACCTTGTGCCAGAAGCGTCGCCAGAGCCAGTTTTTTTCGGTGGTGGGGGAGGGCCGAAATTGTTTCTAAGCAACCAATGCTGGAAACATTGGGTTATTAACGGATTTGGGGGGGTTAGGGCGGGGACGGGGGTAGGGCAGAGGATGGGAGGGGGGTGTGGCAGATGGTTTGATTGTAGGGAGTGCGTCAGTTCTCCGTGCCAACTCCCCAAAAACCCAGCCTCATTGATGGTGAAGGGAAAACAATGGATGTGTCTTCCACTTGGTATCGCAGTTCCAAATCAAGTATATAAGACTTTCTAATAAACGTAAGAAAATATATGGTTTCCCCTTCTCACATCTACCCTAATGTCAAAGCGTGAAACCTTAAATTTGACTTATTACTTAAATTAAATTAAACATTGTCTATTTATTTTTTGGATATTGATATTATATTTTTATAATCTTATATTTTACCCGTTATGTGCCTACACTGTATGATAACTTAATATTTTGTTTAAAATATATGAAAGTGTTATATATTTTAACGATTTTTTTTGTATTTTTCATATTAAAACATCACGAGGGTTTTACTAAATACTATTTATACATCAACTTAGAAACACTAACACATAATTTAGTACTACAGTCTACAGTCTCAGCCAATCAAATGCAATGATATAATCACGAGTATACACAACACAGAAACTCGTGACGTTTGTGCTTGCGTCACGATGACGTTTTACCCATACACTAAGTAAGTCTTACACACGCAAGCAATAAAATACACAACAAATACTACAGTATAGTACAATACACAAATGTACATAAACACAAGCAGTGAAACAACGTTATAATACATACACAATACAATTAAACTTTGTTTTTTTTCATATTATAAAAACACAGAGGTAAATAAGTACAATAGTTTAAGTATTAAGATTTAAACCATCTGCAGTCAGTACAGTGCTCAGTACAGATAAGTACTTCTAAGCTTGAGGATAACCTTCGACAATATAACATACTGCTAGTTTCGTCAGTATTGGTACAAAGTAGTAGTAACGTTAAAAAATCAGAACAACATCCAAAACCTTCGCATTGTGCAAGCAAATGTTCTGACCAAACTACTCAATTCACCCCTTCACCCTTTATATCTTCTCTCTCTCTCTCTCTCTCTCTCTCTCTCTCTCTCTCTCTCTCTCTCTCTCTCTCTCTCTCATGAAACTCACATTGTCCTACAAAATGCAGTATTTTATAGCTTTCCACCGCGTACTTTATATATTTGTATTGTTACGTCATCAAAAGTTCAGTACATGTCAAATATTCGGAAATAAAACAAAGCCATTCAAAGTATTTTCTATGGATTCAAGTATCAAGTTTTGATTATTCAATTTCAGTTTATTTTGAAGAAATGTAATTTGCTTGTTGAATGACACCAAGAAAAATTGCCTAGAATTTAATGTATAGCTAGATATTGAGTACTTTAAGATTAAGTACTTTAATACAAACTATATAAGCTATAGGGTAGTAATAGTTTATTTCCCCTTCTCTTTGAAACTTTATTTTTTGCTGTGTAATTTATTTGAGCATGTTTAGTTTAAATATTTTGTCAGGAAAATCGTTACTGAATTTCCCGGCGGGAGGTGGGGGAGAGGGGTAGGGAGGGCAGCAGGTCACTCACGTACCAACTAGTTATCATGCGGGTCCATGATTTTTAATACGACCCCTAAACGCTCAGTGCTACCACCCCTAAATTCGGAGCAAAATAATACCATGTATTTTAACCAAACGCCGAGAACAGTTCTGAAAGAACCCCCATGTGTGCTGAACGCGGACTACTGAATGAATATTACCCCCTTTTCTAACGAAATTGACACTCCGCGCGGACCGCGTCTGGTCTCAAAATCACCTCCTTTCTCCGCTTTTTTATCAGACACGTGTACATACTATACCGTTCCTCCCTTCCCCCTCCCCCTCCCCCCTCCGGGTGGGATTGGATTAAGGGTAAATTAAAGACAGAACAGAGCACGCGGTTCTTTAATTTGATTAGAACACTAAGCTATAAATGCATTAGGATAAGGTCACCTTTGGTTTACGTTCAAGTGCTGACATCTCACTAATAATTAACATATTAATAATTAACATCTCATTAATAATTAACATTCATAATTAACATCTCGACAATAATTCTATGTGAAGCCACTGTAAGAATGGAACCAAGAGAAGATATAAGCCATTAAGATCTAGTTTGCCATAATTATCACTGCATCAATAAGGTATAACTACACCAGAAATGGGTTCGCTTCTACCAAACCCGCCCGATCTAAAATCACGTGGTCACATTTATGTCGTCTTTGTGCTGCATTTGTGCTGTATGTGTACTATATGTGTACTCTGTAATTACAGAGTGTGTGCGTACTGCGTATGTGTTGAATGGGTACTGTATGGGTGGCCAGTGCAACATTTCACCATATTTCAATGGATTTAATTTCCAAGACTGAAACAAATTTTCCCCCTCCCCAACCTCCATCGGCTCCCGCCCCCCTCCTCCCACCCCCCAACAGGTAAATCTTTCCCTGTGACTGGAATAAGGTGAGCATCCCACTAACACCTAGAGCACATATTTCAACCAGAAAAAAATTTTAAACCAACATCATTGCACAAAGCAAAGATGACGTAACCAGTATGCTATAAATAAATTTGGTTTTGCAAACTCCAGTTTTTATATTTAATTAAAATTTTGCAATACTACAAAATACTTGTTCGACGTTCCATTATGTAACAACAGGAAGAGGGGTTGGTGACTGGCTTGAAATCAGGTCAGTTATATAGTAATTTGGGCTCTGATAGTTACACTACAATTTTTATATAAACTACAATAAATATTCAGATTAAAATCGGCACAAACTACAAAGAACAAGAAAGCGCCACCTACCGCGTAAGCTAAACAACTCACTAATTTAATATTCACAATGTTGCCGTTACTGAAGCGATTTACGATTTTACTTAAGCTATTCGAGTAGCCGTTCAAGTTTTTTGTGAGGGGAAGGGGGAGGGGGATTGCGGGGGGGGGGGGAGGTTGGGGTGGGGAGGGTGGGGAGGGGAGGGGGTGGTGGTTCTAAGCTACATTTTGGTATGGCAGTGTGGGACTGGAATGTTTGACGTCACGTCCTGTGTGCATAATGGATGATATGTGTGCAAAGCACGTGATATATGTACACACTGCACAGCCCACGCATTTCGTATGCATATCAAAAGTTCTGTGCATAAAATACACTGATCGTACGCGTGACATTTTCTGTTTGTATATCACAAGATATGCAGAAGCGTTGTGTCCATTATACTCTTTTTGCACGTGTGACAATATCGTGTGCATACCACATGTATTTTGTATGCATAACACGTGTCCGGCATGGGCAGCCGCCAGCGTGCATTATGTATTTCAACTGCTTGCTGGGTTAATTCAGTCTGTTAATGGTGACTCCACAACCGACACGGGAAGTGGCAGCCTCCAATGACGTCATATATGACGTCATATAATACCCCATGCACTGCGTCATAAATTACGTCATATTTTACGTACACCGTCTTTCATGGATTGAAAAAAAATATAACGTCACTTCTTCATGAGAAATGCATCCGAAACTATCCACTTTTTTTAATCATTCTCAAAGATATTCATGCTATTGCCTAAATATTAATATGCAGCGTTTCTTTCAAGCAAAACACTTTGTCAAATGCTTAAAAATAGTGAAAACACTTTTTTCTCGGTGTTTTTTATCAGAGATTGAGAATGTTTTTTTTTATTTATCAAGCATTATAAATATGGCTGCAAGTTGTTTATTGTGTTATTATAAATGTATTGATTAATTTACAAGGTAAAACTCGTGAAAATGCCAATTTTTAAAAGTAAGCAAAATGACATCTGCATCAAATCAATAATGTTCTAGAAACTTGCGATCGAGTTTAAAATATTCCTCACAAAATGACATATACTGATTTTCCTTGTTTTCATACATATTCGTAAAATAGCTCAATTAATGAGATCAATATTAGTTTCGTTTCGTTGAATTTCCCTGTGGTTGGAAATTTTCACTTATTAACACTATCACTAAATGATTCAACACTGATTGGCAATCAGTAACGTATGGCACCGCGTCCCTGTCGAAACAGAAAGATGGATCTTGTTGTTGAATAGATGACGTCACACCTAGTGTAGTGGCGGTACTGGAGTACTAGGGGAGTATTTGAAGTACTGCCATGACGCACTGTGTACACATATACTGCTTCAGGCATCATGCATGAAACACAGAGTCAACCCCGGGATATAACCACTCCGGAAATGGGACAATCCCCTCCCCCCCCCCCCCAAAAAAAAATAGGACCACCCCCCAAAAATAGGATCACTTCACAAATAGGACCATTTCTTCAATACTCTCTTTCAAAGAGCCTTCAGTTATGAACCGTGCACACCTCACAGGTTCACCTCACAAATGGAACCAAAACGGAGTCAATAAGCCCTCCATCGTGAACCTCGTGCACGGGTCCACCTCGGATATGGGACCATATTTATTCAGCCCCCAACTTGTGGTCCCATTTTGTGGGGGGGGGGGGGGGGGGGAGGGATCCACCTGTATATTGCAGACACATCACACATTATGCACACGTATCGCTTTAGTTTACTTGCACACACGGTCTGTACGAGTACGTTATCGCTGATCTCTAAATTGAATAAAGATTTCACGCACGAACGATTGTGCACACGTCGCTCGTACCATCTGCGTATATCACATTCAGGTAGCATCCTACGCGCTATGTATGCAATCTCACGTTATATACGGATTCAAATCCTTGTTTAGAGCCCGTTGAAACTTGGAGAAACATATTCCGTATATAGTGCAAACGTGTAAAACACGTTTTGCACGTATTGTGATATTGCATATAGATAAGATACTACACGCATTATGCAGCAATATAATGTATTCCGCGTGCAAACTGCGTATCCTTGGCATTACGAATCTTTCGTCCCGAACGCATAACGTACACTAAGCATTTCGCACGTGCTGATCATTACTTCAATAATAAATACAAGTAAAAACACTACAATTGCCACCTATATAGATTTACATTATGTAATAGAACTGATTAAAAACGTTCCTCTTCACCTTTCATTTACTCTCTTTATTCCTTAAAAAAGAGAGCGAGAAAACGCACCACTTTTTTGTCCATACAACGTTTCGCGAAGCCAGTACACATGCCAACTTGTACACACGGATAACGCTACATGTACCAATTACGTACTTAAGCACTCCTCAGATCATGTATTCCATTTTTATACCTTCGTTTTTTTTTTAATGACTAGCTTAATTGTGATTGGTCGTTACAATGTCACATGACAGTCATTATCACGACGCAACCATAGCTTTATATGGTAACAGGGGTCATACTCAAGTGTCACATGATAGTCACGTGGACAAAACACGCGCCCTGATTGGCTGTCAATCTGGAGTCACGTGAGTAGGATGAAGACCCCCCTACCTAACGTTAACAAAATAACTGGAACTCGGAAGCTAATCGAGGTATTTTGTACAGTGCTACTAACGTGCAGAATACATGCGCAGTACGGGGGGAGAGGGGGTAGGGCGTGCTAATCACGTGATTTCCTGCAACTTCCGCTCACGATGTCGAACACGTCGTCCATTTCTATTAATATTTCTATTCGATTTTGACTTGACGATCTTTTGATTGTGGAGCTGAGGTGCCCATGGGGCATTGTCATTCGGAGCCTCCTTGTGATTTAGGTCAGTCTCGCGGGAACGAGAACGCTCTTCCGAATGCTTCTCCCAATGTTCCCGTAAGTCCACCGACGGCGCGTTGGGATCTTGTACCGATTCGATACTCACAAGCTCTTTTTCTTTAGAAAAATAAGTGCATACTTCAAACTTCCTGCTGTCTTCCCATTGGTTCCCTCGCAATTTCTTACCATTTTTCTTAAAGCCCAGATACAATGTTTGTGACGTTCCTGGTGCTGATCGGACCGGAACCTCCACACTGTAGCGGAAAACTGTTTCTCCTCTCCGAATCCTTTCGTGTTCCTTAAAAACGCAGTACTTTTGTGGGGTTGCCTGGAATTAAAAAAAAAAACATCCAAAAATGTAGTTATCAAAAAACACACACAAACACTATATATATATATATATATATATATATATATATATATATATATATATATATATGGACCAGTCTGAAGCACCACAGCCATTATCGTCATAGATATCTTAGATCTCTGATCTCTGGGCGGGTGTGACTTTGCTCTGTTCTGAGTGTGCTTTCGAAATCAAATAAATGAATAAATAGCAGAACCTGAACAGGAAATGAACACTTTAAAATGAGCATCAGAAAATGAACAACAGAATAAAAATAAAATCATAGCAAAAATTCAGCCTATTACGAAATAACCCCCTCCCCTCCTCTCCCCCCTCCCCCCTCCCTCCCTTCCCTTCACTCCACTTCCCCCTCCAACCGCCGTTTGTTCACATTTCAGTAAAAATTATGACGTTGCTATAGCATCGGATAGACGTCGCATCCGATCTCGGATCAATGTCGGGTTTTTGACTGATTGTCGAAGTAAAAACAACGTTTTCTTGCCGACTTATCCGACGTCTGAACAACGTTGCGTAAAAGGTAGGGAATAAAGAAGAATCACAACGAAATTACTACAAGATTTAATGTTGAGGTCGCGCCGATGTTGATCACCTCACATCGACGTTTTATCGACGTCGGGAATGTTTTACTTGGGTCCCACCGGGGGTCGTCTCAATATCCAGGAATACTGTTGTGAGTGCATAGAAAGAACCCTGTGGAGCCGATGACACAACAGTGGCTGAATATTAAGTGTTTCTAAACAGGCGGAGAGAGGAACAACAAGACACGAGCTGTCAATCATTTTTTTTTGTCCTGTCTCTTACAAGATGTCTGGCTCCCACTCCCTCTCGGGATATAAATCATTCTGGACGCCACCTTTTTTTTTCTTGTGTGTGTGTGTGGGGGGGGGGGGGGGGGTGAGGGGAGGAGGGGAGTAGAAACATGGCAAACACTTGGTTCCTTCACTAGCATAGAACCTTCATGCAAATAACTCCATTGTTTTCTGAGATATGAAGTGCCCAGTGTCAACAAATGGCGTTACGAAGGAGATTTCCTGTTTGCCCCCCTTCATATTTTTCTATTTGTCCAAAATATATATCAACGACTTGAAAGGTCCTGCTCAAATTGGTTTGTGCTAGATAATACGATCGCTTCCTCCTCTTGTCCATATTTCATTTTTATGTATTAGAAGTTTGATTTTTGTATTGATTCTTTTTTTTTTTTTTTTTTGCAGAATGATGTCTCCAGGAGTTTCCATCATAGTCATTGTCTTAAAACGAGTTGCACCTTAAATAAACAGGGCATGGAACGGCCACAGTAAAATTTAGGTGGTTTTTCAGCATGAAACAAGCTGTTTATTTCAAAGAAAAAGCCCCTCAAACAATAATGAAACACGCTTAAATTAACATCTGACAGATGTCAAAACTGGAAGTTTATGAGAAAAATTTTTTGCATTTATGGTTTGCAAAGGCACATAGGAGATAAGAAGTACCCTGTTGTTTCACCCCGCTATCATGAGCTCTAACACTCCCAGTAGGCATTTGGTCGGATAGCGAAATCCAAACGACGTCGTTTCGACGTCGCGACGTCGCATCAACGTCGTTCCGACGTAGGAAAGCGACCATTTGCCTCCTGGGCATTCGTACTCACAGATTTCAGCTGGTTTTCAAGATGGCGGCGACAGTATGACTGGCCTTATACGAACTCTGTGAACGTCAACGTATTTTTACTTCCTACAGTATTTCCAACTAGACAGGATATTTTGTGGCGCATGTAAACATAAAACATAAATGACCAGGAAGAAATCGAGTGGACGAAATTTATTCAACAGTTTTGACGCGCCATATTGTTTCGGAACAGTCTTAAAAAAAAACAAACAAAAAACAAAAAAAAAACAAAAAAACAAAAACAATAAATTTATTGGTCAAGCGCGCACTATTTTACATTTTTAAACAGATCATTATAAAAGAATGAAGACAAACAAACGAAGCATTAATCAAGTACATTTTGGACATTTTTTGAATGTAGTGGCGTATGCCGAAACATTGTGTGCGGAATTACGACACAAGATCACATATTTTGTGCGCCTTATAGAAAGTCGGCGCACCATGGCGCATATGGCGCACCACGGCGCATATGGTGCACCAAGGCGCATATGGCACACCAAGGCGCATGTGGCGCACCACGGCGCATATGGCACACCAAGGCGCATATGGCACACCACGGCGCATATGGCGTACCACGGCGCATATGGCGCACCACGGCGCATATGGTGCACCCCGGCGCATATGGCGCGCCACGGCGCATATGGTGCACCAAGGCGCATATGGCGCACCACGGCGCATATGGCGCACCACGGCGCATATGGCGCACCAAGGCGCATATGGCGCACCAAGGCGCATATGGTGCACCAAGGCGCATATGGTACACCACGGCGCATATGGCGTACCACTTCGCATATGGTGCACCACGGCGCATATGGCGCACCACGGCGCATATGGCCCACCACGGCGCATATGGCGCACCATGGCGCATATGGCGCACCACGGCGCATATGGCCCACCACGGCGCATATGGCGCCCACTTGATTTCTCCCCGGTCGTTTATTGTTTTATGTTTATTTGTTTATTTATTATCATTATTATTGCTATTATTATTATTATTAATTACTAATATTATTGTGTTTTTATGTGTTTTTATGAGTTTTCGTCCTAGACAATACTATAAAGAAATAGGAAATCGTTTTATATTTGAGTTTCTACACTTCTTAATGAAAGTTTTTTTTTGTTCTGTCACGATCGCAAACCGGATTTAAATGTGTGTAGAACAGGAGTGGTATTCTGCGCTGTCCTTATTTTTAAGGATGTCCTTATTTTTAAAAATAAGGATAAAAAAGCTATTCTACTCTATCCTCAAACTTAACAAAGTCTTTTAAAAATAAGGATAAAAATTAAGGATGAACCATCTAATCTCAAGAATAAGGACGTCCTTAAAAATAAGGACAGAGTAGAATACCACTCCAGCAGGACAAAAATGCCCGTTTTGGGACAATTTTAACCATCTTT